>MJUU01014434.1:43871-72451 GCA_002080025.1 Modiolus philippinarum | reverse complement strand
TATTCTATTCTATAGTCTGGAGCAGTATCTGCTAGTAATCATGGTAAGATATAGAAAATATGATAGATGTTGTTGAACACATTAATAACGCAATGATTTTGTATTAAGGAGTTTTTATCAGCAACCAACATCTCATAAGTTAAAGAGTTTTGATTTTACTACACCGCTTTAGATTTATTTTAATATTTTCAGTATCCAGAAATCTTTACATTTGGGGTTTTTACAAAGAAAGGACCCTCAAGAAAACAGGTAAATCCTAATTAGATTCAAATTGCTTAGGTGTAATAATACATGATATTTTTGTACCACACTCCAAATATTCAGTGATATGAAATCCTTTGTGAAGTCCTTAGTCAATATTATATAGTTAGTCTTTTGTCAAAATCCTAATGCAAGACAGTCTTCTAAAGCCTGTGCAAAATACTAGACCAAATATCTGTGCAAGCCCAGTACAAGTTTTTCAGTAAAATCATAGAGCAAGTCCAAATTCTAGTGTAAGGTCATGGTTTTAGTTCTTAGGTGAAGTACCTGTATAAGTCTACAGTCAAATCAAAAATGTTGGCATGCCCTTCAGTAGTTACCTTTTGTCATTCATTGCCTAAATTTTATTTATATACCCCCGCCCCATAGGAGAGGGGGTATACTGTTTTACCCTTGTCTGTCTGTCTGTCTGGAACATTTTTCGTCCAGGATTTCTCAGCTTGTGTATGTAGTGATGATTTGATATTTGATCTGAAGCCTTGCTAGATAAGTTGTACCGTGTTCCATCATTTTCAAGTCTGTAACTCATCTACTTCCTGTTTGATGCTAACTTTGATTTTTCACAATATAGCCATATATTAAAATTTTTTGTCCAGGATTTCTCAGCTTGTGTATGTAGTAATGATATTAGTTCCTAAGCTTTGGAATGGTAAGTTATACCATGTCTCTCCTTTTCAAGCTTGTAATTTAACTTCTTCCCATTATAGCCATATATTAAAAATTTTCGTCCAGGATTTCTCAGCTTTTGTATGTCCTAATGATTTGATATTTTGTCTGAAGCTTTAGTATGATGAGTTGTACTGTGTCTCCTCCCCTTTTCAAGTCCCTTTCTCATCTACTTCCTGTTTGACGATGAGGATTTATCATAGTGTCTATACTTGTTTTGTGTCCACACTTGTACTGTGTCCACACCTGTATTGTGTCCATGCAATATTGATTCAGTATTCAATGAGCGTGGGTATAACTGGCTGCCATTCTGTGAGAGCTCCTATTTATTGCCTTTTTTTTACAAATATTTATTGACAGGAATGTAGGTTTTGAGAAACACTTATATATTTATATAATGTGAATTTCAAATAATCCATTTACTTATTGATATTCACAGTATCTATTAAGAAGACTATAATTGCCTTGGATTAGAATTCTAAATGGTATTTATACCTACTACTTGCCAGTACCCCCATCAAACATACATGTACTAACACAATATGTCATGACGTGTGTGTTTATCCCTTCAAAATTACTAATACAATATTTTATTAATAATACAATATCTGAGACATTTGCTTCTAAACCTTAGGTGTATTCAAGAACAAGTTTTTCATTTCAATTTCAAGTCCTCAAATGTATACAATTCATTACTGGCTAATCTAAGCATGGTGTTTTTCAGCTCCTCCAAAAATCCTAAGTTTGTAGCAATTCTTCCCCCAAGAAATTTTCACTGCAGATTCTTTTTAAGACAAGCCATTCCAAGCATGGTATGCAGTTTCTGTTTTACTTTATACATTTGAATGGTATAATACACATGAGATTGCATAAAATATTTTTGGGTAAGCTTTTATCTATGTAAAGCTGTGCAATTTTAATCATTTTTTTTTTTATCAAACTCTGTCAAATATTGCAATTAAAAAGATTAGACATAAATGAAGTTGTAAACCAACTAATTTTTTGGAAGATTAAAATAAGCCGAATCACAGCCGAGTTAATCACAGTGCATTTTGTGGGAATTTGTATACAACAACAGATTAATATAAAATCACAAAGAATAAAAACAGCAGAAAACATCTTCTCTTTTATATGAACAACATTTGTGTATTTATTAAAATCAATAAATATTTTGTTGTATTAGATGGAGAAAACTTCATTTTCCATGACATTTGTCAGCAGAGGATGGGGGAAGAAAATGGAGGATCCTGCAGAACAACACACTGATAAACCTGATGTTATCTTGATGACCAAAGTCATTGGACCAGGTAATGTAATAAATGGAGGATTGTTGGAATGCTCATGAATAATACTTATCTTGTTGTTCTTCATCCTACAATTATGATGGAACCGTTAGCAATTAGTAATGACTCATTCCCTTTTTCACAGAGACTACAACATTAAGGAACTGATATCCTACCAATAATTCTTCTGCATGTGAATACATCTATGTGTGTTCCACTGGATTTATGTATATTTATGATAATGGTGTCTCAAAAAGAAAATTACCAAATTAATTTGAAGTGGTACATATATATCAGGGATGTGGAAGGTTTTAAGGAATACCCTATTTGCCAACATGGGTTGGGGAAATTTGTCGATGGTATGAATATCAAATATGTGTTAGTTACATTCCAACACTCAAGGCACCGATGTAAACAGTTTGAGCAATATGGGTGTTCTAGATATTGAAGTCAAACTCTGTTTAAACTTGAACAAAGGGACAACAAAAAGTGTTTGAGACATCCAGGATGTTCCAGCTGTTGTAGTTCAACAGTTGTTGTATATACCAGGTCTTACTTTGAAAATTATGGTAGAAATAAAATTTATTTTTTATCAGTTATTGCTAGTGAACAACACTAAATTTTTAAAGAAAATTTCCTATTACCAATAATAGCAAAGACTGAGAAAAAATTCAGGAGCTAAAAAAATCCAACTTGATAGGGGGTGTTTATGGCATTATTAGTTTTGGTGAAACGCTTGTGATATTTAAGTATTATGTGTGTGAACAAACACTTGTTAAGCCTGCTGTCTTTTTGACTTGTGATATTAGGTTACCCTGGTGTCACTGTTCTATTTTGATATTTATTCCTAGAATAATATATGTACACCTAAATACATGATTAATTATATTACAGAACCAGGATATGTGACAACTCCAATTGCAATGGTTCAGTCAGGACTGGTTGTATTGAAAGAAAAGGATAAACTACCAAAAGAGTAAGATAATTGTATCAATAATGATGCAAAAACAATTTGAGTTATTGCCCTTATGCTATATTGCACTCATTTCTTTAGTCACAAATTATTCAGTCAAGCATCTAAAAATGCATGGTTTATGAAATTTTGTCTAATACACATTGGTGTATGTGGGGATATGATTTTGACATTAATTGTAACATTAGTTGAAGTTGAGTTATAAGGTTGGACTGTTAACATTTGTGGAAAATGGTTATGAGGTTGGAAAAAATGCAATAAAACACAAAAGTAACAAAGAATTGGTAATTACAAAAATCAAAGTCCAGAGATATGGCTTACACAAGAACACAGAAAAACAATGACATTAGACAGCTTAAAAAATGTTTAAATAAAAACACAACTTTCAGAACCAAGGCACTTACAGTGCAAACTCCCATAAAACAGAGAGTTACATCAGATGCTTCAGAGAGTAAGCATTGCCTGCTTTGTTAAATGCACCCGTCACAATGTCAGTGAGTCAATCTAGGATAGAGTCAAAATAGGTGTAGTCAAATCTGGGAAGACTTTAATCTAGCTGAAAATGTCCGTTTTCATTTTGGACACTGACATGTTGTATTTTTAAATGATGTTATGGTGATGGCCATAAAATTTCTTGAAGGATACAAGTAATGTATCGCAACATATATTTTTACAAATAATGTAGGCTGATCAAATCCCTTACTTCGCAGCTTTTGGAACAATGCTTTTGCTCTATTAAAAAAATAAGTACATGCTCGACAGTAATGAATCAACTGTTAAATGTACACTCCATACACTGGAGAGACAGGTATATTGCTGCTAAGAAAGGTAAAGTTATTGCACTGAAACAATAGTTTAAGTGGGGGTATGAAGTTTGACTGTAACATGAGTTGAAGTGGGAGTATGAAGTCCGGCAGTAATGGAGGTAGGGTGGACATTAGTTGTTGGAGTGAGTTTTAAGTGTAACATTATTTGAAGAGTTGGAGTATGAAGTTAGTAAGTTGTTGTATTCTATGGGATTGTCATAAAAATAATTTGAGTTATTGCCCTTATGCTATACTTCACTCATTTCTAAACTTTTCAACCACAAAGATTTGGTTTCAATCTAAATATTGGCAGTAAAGTACTGAAGGGACAAAGGATGGGTAATTTCAAAACTGACAGTAACATTAGTTGAAGTCAGAGTATAAGTTTGGACTGTAACATGAGTTGAAATGGGGTTTTAAGGTTGAACTAGTGTAGTATTTCTGGAAGTGGGTATATGAGGTTTCATGGTATTATTAGTTAAAGTTGGGTATGAGGAGGACTTTAACATTGATTAAAGAGTTTTATGATGTTGGACTGTAGCATTAGTTGAAGTGGGGATATGAGGTTGGACTGTAACATTACATGGAGTAATTGTTTGAGAAAGGCAGTAAGGGCTATTCCAGTAAAAAATGTCTCCTTGGGCAGAACGCACATGAAATTAAGGGGTACCACCAACAGATTAAAATCTAAGATTAATGCATGTGTTGTATACAGTGTTTTGAAATTTTACCCCCTACCAACAACATCTTAATACCTTGGCATTCTGCCCCCTGAAGACACTTTTTTCTGGAATAGCCCTAACATTAGTTTAAGTTTTTGATATGAGGTGGGACCATATCGTTGATTGAAGAAGTAGTATGAGGTGGCCAATGTGGGACAGTAATATAAGTTGGGTATGAGGTGGACAGTAACAGTAGTTAAAGTGGGGTATGAAGTTGGACCATAACATTAGTTGAAGTATAGGTATTGTATGGGACATTAACATTAGTTGAAGTGGAGGTATGAGATGGGATGGTTACATTAGATTAAGCGGGGTATGAGGTGGGACAATAACATTAGTTGAAGTGAGAGTATTAGGTTGGCCTTTAACATCAGTTGAAGTGGGAGTATGGAGTCAGACAGTAAATTTAGTAGAAGTGGTACAGTAATGTTAGTTGGTGTAGGGTATGGGGGTAATATTATTTTTTTATATTTACAGTGGTGGTGTTTTAACACCTGGAGCAGCATTTGCCAACACAAGTTTGATAGAACGTCTACAGAAACACAACATTAAATTCCAGGAAATTAAAGGATAGATGAACTGTTTTACTAAGGGAACATATTAGATGTCAAATATTGGGAGTTTATGTATGGGAAAATATTTTCTGTAGAATTACAGAAAACAATGTCGAACAAAATCTTCATTTTCAAATCCTTAACAAATATTAGTTTTATTTGGTGCATATTAAATATCTTTCTGTGTTCAAAATTATTCTGTAATTTATTTAGGTGTCTAGCTGTGATTTAGTTGTATGGGTGAAGGATAGTGGTATTAAAACTTGACATAGTAAAATATAACTGTATCTAGATATTGGACATTGTATGGTTGTAGAATAATATAATATAAATACTCTGATAGCTTTATAGATATGTATGATGTGTTTTATATAATACAGTGAAAACTGTCTAAATATATGTCAAATATGAACACAGTAATAAAGTTTAAATTTTACTATAGATACCAAATATTACAACCATGTCAAACAAGAACATGTAGGAAATATGTTTCAAATAACAAGAAATACACACACAAAAAATGATCAACAGTACAAACTCCAGGATCAGAAATAATATATCTTGAATAGAAATTACTGTACAGTAGAGGAAAATATTTAAAACTACTAGAATATATCCCTAAACTGAACCATAAACAGTGGATACCAAAATTGTTTATTTTAATGAACACATAAAGTGTATAGATATAACTTAAACAAAACAGTATATACAAAGGGTCCTATCAAACAGTATATACATATACAAAATATCCTATAAAAACTGAATAGTAAAATCCAATAACTTGTATCTAAGGCCATTCAAAAAATATTTGTTTCTCAAGCCCTGCCTGTGTCTGCCAAAATGTAACCGCATCCAACTTTTTTTTTTGAATTTTCAACAATGTATTTTTTTTTCTATAAAAGTAACTAAAAGCTCAAAATCTTACAAAAAAACTGATGTGTATGTTTAGATGTCTTTGGAATTAAGCTCAGATGTATTAAAAATTATCATAGTTACATCAAAATTAAATTTTAGGACATCCAAGAAATTATGAAATACAAAAAAATTTTAAAAATCCAGTCCGCACCAAATTTTAAATAAAAAGGCTTGAGAAACAAACAATTTATTTTGATTGGCCTAAACTGATATATTTAAACTAAACAGTGAATTCAGACTTATCTGAAGACCTGGGAAACTTGATTTTTGTTTTTAAATATTATATGAGAATAAGAAATATCCTTCAAAATATCTATTGCATTTTGAATATTTAGAAAGTCTTGCAAAGTAGTTATATCAAAGTTTTTAACAATTTGTGGTTGTTAGTAACTAACAGCTTTGCAAGATACAACCTGGCATATGTCAACTTCTATTGTAAAATGATGTCTTGAATCCTAAATTTAATAATTTTTTATAGGAATAGAATTTATTAAGGCATTACATATTTTGGATACTTACTTGTTTATTTTTTCTTCCGTTTTTCTTGATAAGACAATGTATTTTTTTATTGAGAGAAGTGAACCCAATTCTTTATAAACAGAAAAATTCTCAAGTGTTTTAGCTAATAGGAATTGTTGATCAAAATTGTAGGGTTTTTTTTATGTAAAGTTATGAATTGTGATAGAGGACTGTAGTTCTCCAAACGAAAGAACAAATCAAAATTATATGTAACATACAAAATATGTATATGCTTATAGTGAAGTCAATGTGTTTTGCAGCTTTTTTGTACTTTTCTTAATGCAGTGTAAAACCTTACTTTTATTTGAAGGAATACCTTTACACTTTTCAAAATATGTTGTCTCGGGAAATCGTCCAATAATAAGTTTTCATTCATCTATTACAGTTTTTATATTTAACAAAGTGCAATTACAACATAACAAAATATGAATGATTTTTATAATGAAGACGGTGTGATAAATTTTGGTATATAATTATTTATTTAATTAGATAGGTATAAAAGTTACTAAATATTTGTTACAGTATGAAGGTTAATGTTGATTACCATGTGATGTGTATTGAGTTTGTATGAGATGTGATATTAAAATATTCTTGGATAAATGTTATATTTAAATTTATTATTTATTAAGACTAAATTTTTGAGTAATTATTCTTAATTCATAAATTGATATATTATACACTATTTGATGCATGACTTTGGCTGAGGTTAACATTCCAAGAGATTTGACCATTGCTGAGGTATTGAGATCCAAAATAAGTATTATATCAATTGTGTTATTAACCAAAATCAAAGTCATTAATTGATCTGTTACATATTATGTATAATCTATTCTGTAAATAAACTCTTATGTTCTTTGTATCATTTTTAATTAGGGATTATCCATGTTACTGTATAAAGGTGTATACTGGCATTTTGTCGATCTTGAATTGAAAGAGAATTATAAAAACAGATTTATTGCAAGGGTCAACTAAGGGGCAAAACTTTTACTTATTTACAACCCAAGCAAACATTCCGTTTTTGACTCATAACTATGAAAAGACTACACAGTATATCCATATCAAATGGTAAATTTGACAATTGTACACAGTGTTGTCTTTTTAACAACTGCAGATCAGCTTTAGAAAGTAAGCTTGAGGTGTAAATTTTGACTGTGGTTAAATTTTACTTTTGCAACTTGATTGATCTTAGCAATGATAGACTGGGTAGAAATGTTACTTTATGCAAGTACAATTATTCATGACCTTCTCACAACCATGTCAAAGGTTACACAAAAATAAATTTGAATTATTAATATAGATTGTAAAAACACACTGTTTTATACCAGTGAATGTTGTATATCTTTTGAAAGGTTAGCAAACTTGTTATCATTGAAATTATTACAATTCTCTTTTTCTTTGACAAAATTTAATCTGGAAATTTCTTACAATTACCACATGCAAGCAGGACCAAAATAAGATGGTCAATAGTAAAGTTGATTTTGTTTGAAACCAATGATTATTTTTTGTCTTATTTGGAATTTTACCATTCTTATAACACTAAAAATGTATTAGTAACCATTGTTCTTAATATTAAATATATATTTTTCTACTTTTATATTATTGAATTCTTTGTAAATAAAGTCCAATGATGAAGTTGTGATGATTAAACATATTTCTCACAAGCAAGTATTTCTAGAAAATGACGAATTTGATATTGTTTTTATACAAAAATTAATTCATGAAAAATTTATATGTGTACACTGTATTGGAAAAATTGGTGCATTATATAGTGCTTTATCTCTATATATTCTTATACAATGTATTGTTATTATTATTATTGTTACATTTTACAGGCATTTAATATCAATATATACTACATATATTCCACACACCTACAGTTGAACTTTCAAGGCTTCAACACCCAAGGGACCACTAATAGTTCCAGCTAGAGGGATGTTTGAGCTATCCAGGTCAAACTATGTTTAAACTTTAACAAAGTGACCAAAAAACAGGTTCATGACATCCATGGTGTTGGAGTTATTGCCATTCCAGCCATCAAATTTCAACTGTAGTTTTTGCAAATGCTATAATACCCCCCCTCCCTTCCAAAAAAAGGTTCTGCAGATGTTTTATTTTTACTCAGAGGTAAAAAGATATGTCATCATGTATCCATAACATCACCATTCATTGGAAGGGGGATGAGGGTTGGTACCCCCATAACATCACCATTCACTGGAAGGGGATGGGGGTTGGTACCCCCATAACATCACCATTCATTGGAAGGGGGATGGGGGTTGATACCCCCATAACATCACCATTCATTGGAAGGGGGATGGGGGTTGGTACCCCCATAACATCACCATTCACTGAGAGGGGATGGGGGTTGGTACCCCCATAACATCACCATTCACTGGAAGGGGATGTGGGTTGGTACCCCATAACATCACCATTCATTTGAAGGGGGATGGGGGTTGGTACCCCCATAACATCACCATTCACTGGAAGGGGATGGGGGTTGGTATCCCCATAACATCACCATTCATTGGAAGGGGGATGGGGGTTGGTACCCCTATAACATCACCATTCACTGAAAGGGGATGGGGTTGGTACCCCAAAACATCACCATTCATTGGAAGGGGGATGGGGGTTGGTACCTATAACATCACCATTCATTCGAAGGGGGATGGAGATTGGTACCTATAACATAACCATTCATTGGAAGGGGGATGGGGGTTGGTACCTATAACATCACCATTCATTGGAAGGGGGTGGGGGTTGGTACCTTAATATCACCATTCATTGGAAAGGGGTGGGGGTTGGTACGAGAGCTTACTCACCTTTCTTTTCATTTACTTTTGACATTATAAATGTTGTGAAATCAAAGGAACCCAAGTATCATCAGGAAAAGTGATCAATTGTGCCATGAAAAAATGAGTCAAGCTATTGGGACACTGCTGATTGTTTTCCTTGATAGTTATTTAAATCCAATGAAATCGACATTATTTGGTTAAAAAATTTCCAGTCATACCTGAATCAACAGATTTGCTGTTCAAATTTAAAAGAGTCCAAATTTCCATGAGAAATTCAGCAATTTTGCATGTAGATTTATCCTTACATCAAAACCTTACAACCTTAGACTTTAATCAGTTTCTGCTATTCCTCTTTTCAACATGGTAGTGTACAGTATACATAGAGTGTTTCAGTTACAAAACACCCTGGTCTGACACCGACAATTGCTGGTGAATTGCTGTTGTGTACACTGACATTAATGACTTGCCAATATATTTTTATATAATTAACAACAGGAGGTTAGCTGGTGTTTACACCAACATTTGCTGGTGTTTGCTGTGTGAAATATGTCAGACCTGAGTGTTTTGTAATTGGAACACTCTGTGTGCACTGTACATTAAAGCATATTTGATGACTATTAACATAACAATTATAACAATTATATCAAATATTGAGGAACAAAGTATTTATCATTCTGGTTGCTTAATAAGCTTTATCATGTGATGCAGTATTGTTTACGTTAAAATAAATCTACAAAGCTTTATATTCTGTTTTATATTTGACAACATTAGTATATTGCTTTGTCCATAACTTTTTAAAACCATGGTTGGGGGTATATAAGACTTTCCATCTGTTTATCAGTCTGTCATAACTTGGTTTCTGGATGATAATATGAAATTGCTTGAAGTAAAATTTTGATATTTTTATACCCCGCCACAAGTAGTGGCAAGGTATTATACGATACCCTCAGTCGTGTGTCCATCCGTCCGTCCGTCCATCTGTGCGTCCTTCCATCCCTTGAAGGTTTCCGACTGATAACTTGTGAACGAAATAACACAAGGTCTTCAAACCTGGTATGCAAGTTGTTCACCACAAAACTCAGGTCATGATCGATTTTGGGTTCAGAGGTCCAAGGAGTTCTGGAGTTATGCCCCTTGAAACTTTGAAATTTTGCAGATTTTAGGGTTTCCGGCTGATATTACTTGTGAATGAAATAACATACTGTCTTCAAACTTGGTACGTAAATTGTTTATTACAAAACACAGGCCAAGTATAATTTTGGGTCCAGAAGTACACATAGTTCTGGGGTTATGCCCCTTTTAACTTAGAAATTTTGTGAAACTTGGCGGGGTATTGTCAAGTTTGATCAACACTGTATTTGTTTTTGCATTACAGTTATTGCCCCTGAATTGTGCAAAATCTGTATATTGATGATAACTTGAGTTTGCTTTGAAAAGGTCAAGTTTTTAGTTCGCCTCAACGAAGTTGAGGGGGACTATTGGAGTACCCCCGGCATCCTCGTCCGTGTCCGTGTCCGCGTCCACATTTCGGTATATATCTTAGTAACTATGCAGTGTAGGGTCATCAAACTTTGCATGCAGGTGCATCTTGGGTTAACTCACAGCCTCCAAGAAAATTAGGTCTCTCTGACCTATATTTTCTGCTTGAGTGGCTTGCATTCAAATTTACATTTTAGTTCATATCTTAATTACTATGCATAGTACAATAATCTAACTGTGCATGTGCATGCATCTCTGGTGGTAGATCAGCATCCAGGCAAAATAAGGTCACTTTGACCTATATTTTCCGCTTGAGTGACTTACATTCAAGTTTATGTCCGAGTTCAGATCTCAGTCACTGTACATGGTAGGATCATCTAACCTTGCATGTGCATGCATCTCTGATGGTAGGTAAGCATCCAGATCAAATAAGGTCACTTTGACCTATACTATCTGCTTGAGTGACATTCAAGTTTATGTCCAAGTTCAGATCTCAGTCACTGTACATGGTAGGATCATCTAAACTTGCATGTGCATGCATCTCTAATGGTAGATCAGCATCAAGGCAAAATTAGGTCACTTTGACCTATATTTTCCGCATGAGTGACTTACATTCAAGTTTACGTCCGAGTTGATATCTCAGTCACGGTACATGGTAGGGTCATCTAACCTTGCATGTGCATGCATCTCTGATGGTAGGTCAGCATCCAGGCCAAATTAGGTCACTTTTATATTTTCCGCTTGAGTGACTTACATTCATGTTTATGTCCGAGTTCAGATCTCAGTCACTGTACATGGTAGGATCATCAAACCTTGCATGTGCATGCATCTCTGATGGTAGATCAGCATCTAGGCCAAATTAGGTCACTTTGACCTATATTTTCCGCTTGAGTGACTTACATTCAAGTTTACGTCCAAGATCAGATCTCAGTCACTGTACATGCTAGGATCATCTAACCTTGCATGTGCATGCATCTCTGATGGTAGGTCAGCATCCAGGCAAAATTAGGTCACTTTGACCTATATTTTCCGCTTGAGTGACTTACATTCAAGTTTACGTCAGAGTTGATATCTCGGTCACTGTACATGGTATGATCATCTAACCTTGCCTGTGCATGCATCTCTGACGGTAGGTCAGCACCCAGGCAAAATTGGGTTGCTGCGACAAAGTGCCACAACGAGGCGAACTTTGTAATCATTGATTACCTATGTTTATATTTTGGAACAATGTTACTATCCAAAAAATAATTTAATTTGCTTATTTCTTTTGTTTCAATAAAGATTTAATCAGCAGGTCAAGATGGCATTCCTGTAGAGTCCATCAAAGCAGGCACAAACATTTCAGTGGACATGCTACATATAACTGCTTGGAAAAATCTTGGAAGAAGAAAATTTACCACCTGAATGGAAGCATGGACATATAGTTAAGTTACCAAAGAAAGGAGATCTGGAAAGTATGTAAAAACTGGACAGAAATTACATTACTCTCTGTTCCAAGTAAAATCTGAACAGAATACTGCTGGAAAGAATAAATTTGGCTGTTGACACAAGTTCCCAGACAAACAAGTTGGTTTTAGACAATTATACAAAAAGATCTTGCACAGACCAAATAACTATACTGAGAACCATTACTGAACAGCCTATAGGGTGGAACTCATCACTATATATATGCTTTGTGGACATTTAAAAGGCTTTTTATAGCATTAACTCTTTTTGGAAACTCCTACATCATAATGATGTTCCACAAAAACTGATAAAGATAATAAGATAGGCATATAAACCAAACACCTGCCAAGTTATCCACAAGAACTCCCTAACTGAGCCTGCAACATACTTACAGGAGTGTGTCGGGGACATTTACTTTCACCTTTCCTTTTTGAAAGCCTTAAATCCTTAATGGAAACAACAGAAACATGCACAAATTTATATATTTGAAATTTCAAAAACATCTTGAAGACCTGCGGACAATATAGCCCTCCTTTCACATAGATCTTGAATCAAAAATATCAACTTCACATCAACAGGATCAATATATCGAACTCCATAAACAAAGGCAATGCTTATAAATGGGTCAAATATAACAAGATTAAAAAAAAATTATAGGGGAAATTGAAGATGTAAACTGTAATTTTGTGAGTCACTGTGACACAGGCAGAGACATAAAGTGCAGAATTGGACTAGCAGCGGCAGTTTGACCTTTGGCCCAATATGGACTTATTTAAAAATTCCCATTTATACCAAAGAAAAATCTTCAACTTGAACTTTAAATCTTTACTACTATATGCATCAGGGACCTAGCGAACAACAAAACCATTATACATTTACCAACAGATGTTTGAGAAGTATTCTGAAAATCAAATGGAAGCATACTTTTGTAGAAATCAACATTAATACCAAACAAAAAATCTTCATCTCGAACATAAAATCTGTTCTATTATATGTCTCTGAGACCTGGCGAACAACAAAAGCATTATCTCTCTAGCATCAAACATTTGTCAACAAATGTTTGAGAAGCATTCTGAATATCAAAAGAAGGATATGGTGACATATAAAGAACTATGGTCAGGTGCAAACAAGTTCCCAGTAGAGATACAGATTAGGATAAGAAAGTGGATCTGGATAGAGTATACATCAGAAATCTCGGAACACTGTTGTCAGCCATGGACTGAGGTGGAACCCTCAATGACAAATAAAAAAGGTCAGCGTAAGAACTCCTGAAGAAGGTCTACAGAACAGATGGAATGGATATTACTTCAGTAAGTAATGTGAATGTGTTACTGCCCATCAAAACTTGTAGAAAGTCAAAATCCATCTCTTAAACTAATGATAAGGCCTGGTCAGCAGTTCATCTAGGTTGCTGCGATAATTGAAATTACCTAATGGGATGAGAATCATCCGTTGTCCCTCCATCTGTCATAGAATTTACATTCAAAGATCTTTTCTGAAACCAATGGGACAGCTTGAAGCTAACTTGATTACAATAGTCCTCGGATGGTCTCCTTTAAAAATACACCCGGGAGGTCTATGCTTCATAAAAGATGGCAACCAGCAGGACACTCTAATTAGATCTGTCAGTTGTTCCCTTCAGTCATTGCATGGAAGCATGCAATAACTGTAAAGAACAATTGGTAGATCTAATTTTAGTACACCATTTGAAGATGTGCATGAAGTAATATGGTTGCTGTCCAAAATTATTAAGGGAGATCATTCGTCTTTGAACTTTTTTTCTGGAAAAAAGTGGGAGGACAAACCTTATCAGCGCATATTCTCCAAAACCTCTGCTTGGATTTTGATGAAATGTTACACTGTTGTAGTACACCATCTGAAGATGTGCATGAAGTAATATGGTTGCTTTCCGAAATTTTGAAGGGGAGATAATACGTCTTTGAATATTTTCTGGAAAAAAGGAGGTGAGCATTGTCAGCGCATGTTCTCCTAAATAGGTACTTGGATATTGGTGAAATGTTACACAGTTGTAGTATACAACCTGAAGATGTGAATGAAGTTTTATAGTTTCTGTCTGAAATTTTTTGAAGGGGGGATAATTAATCTTTGAATATTTTCTGGAAAAATGGGGGTATATCATTGTGTCCATACTTGTATTGTGTCCACATTTGTACTGTGTCCACAATTGTATTGTGTCTACACTTACTTAAATTTACACTTGCCATATTGATTCAGGGCTCAATTAGGGGTGGGTATAATTGGCTGCCATCGGCGACAGCTCTAGTTTGCATTGGACCTTATGGAGATTGGGACAAACGTCGTTTATATTTCCTGGGCTATTGGTCTCTTGATCAAATGCAACCAGACGAGCCGCAATTCATTTTGATTGGTTTTATTGGCCCATAAATTTGCTTCTGGTGTAGAGCCAGCCCAGGAATATAATCAAAATATGTCAAGTGTTTATTGGGAAGGACATGAACCAAAACACTTGACTTGGGAAGATTGAATACATCTTGGAGAAAAGAATTGTTTTTCGAAAACTAGGTTTTTAGTTTTTTGTGTGACAAAAAATGTCCAAAATTAAAACCCCATTCGTCTTCGAGTTGAAATGGGATAAAGACTCGGGGATAAAGAACACAATTTAATGTGGGGTTGCTGCTAAAGTTCATTGATAACCACATGGTTCTATCTGGGCAACAAGAACATTTTCAAAATTGTGCACAGGTTAATAGGATATCTATTTTTATAATATCAAACTAAGTTCACAAGTACTGACTGAAAGTTCACCATTCTAATTTGCTTCCTTATTTACAAATAATTCGTGGTAAAGTGGATTACCCGGGAAGTTCCAGAAATCAACTTGTAAACATCAAAATTGGATAAATATGTTTATCTGTTATATCCGTGGTATTTTCATATATTAAATAAACCGGATTTGTACACATGAACACGTTAATTATTTCAATGATAATAACTGCGTCACATTTTACAATGAGTCCGTATATACATGATATACATCAAAAACCGATTTTGTTCATGGCTCTGGCCTATACCGGTTCATAAGAAGTTATACTGCATATATAAGTATATAATGGTTGCTTGCCGACCTATTCTCTACAAAAAAAATGAAAGAAAAAATACACAAAATGCACAAATTAAAAAAAATTGCCCATGTCAGACTTCAATTTGGATCCCATGAAAAGTTCTGAATGATAATTATATAATTCATATTAAAAAAAATTGCCCATGTCAGACTTCAATTTGGATCCCATGAAAAGTTCTGAATGATAATTATATAATTCATACAGCGATTTTCTTTATTATAATACCTCGTTTGTGTCAAAGAACATATGGGTCTTCTTTTTTATTATGGCGCGTTTCATTTGGGCGTTGTAATTGAGAATGGGTATGCTGATATGCAGTCTTTCTTAATTAAATGAATATATTTTTAATTTATTGCAAACCCTACTGGTCAATGTGCGCCCAAATATTTTTTTCCAACAAATGAAGAATTTTTTGCACCCATTTATGAATTTTGCGCCAAAATGATATACCAATGTGGCCATATAAATTGCGCCGTTTGATAAAACATGCGCGACTAACAGAAAAAATACTGTCTAGGAGAAAATGAAGCTTCTTTTTTGAAAGTTCACTGATTTTTGTCTCGCCCACTAGGAAAGTCGCGCAAAGCGAAACAAAGGCGTGCAAAGTATGACGGATATAAAGTCATATGACCTCGACCTCAATTGCACGGTCCAGTGACCACGTTAAGTTTCTGTGCTTAAGTCAATTTCTCAATTACTAGAAGCGGTAGGTTGATAATATTTGGTATGTAGGTTGGTCTTGGGTAGTACATATCAGTCTGGCAGGACACTTTTGTCCTTCACCTTAATTTCACGGTCTAGTGGCCACGTTATGTTTCTGTGCTAAAGGCCATTCCTCAATAAGTAGAAGTGGTAGCTAGGTTGATAACATTTGATATGTAGGTTGGTCTTGGGTAGTACATGTCAGTCTTACAGGTGACTTTCGTCCTTGACCTCAATGTCACGGTCTAGTGGCCACGTTAAGTTTCTCTGCCTACACCCATTCTATATTTGGTATGTAGGTTGGCCTTGGGTAGTACATGTCAGTCCGGCAGGTGACTTGTCCTTGACCTCAATTTCACAGTCTAGTGGCCACGTTAAGGTTGTCTGTTTAAGTCCATTTCTCAATAACTGGAAGTGGAAGGTTGATAATATTTGGTATGTAGGTTTGATTTGGATGGTACATGTCGTCTGGCAGTTGACTTTTTGTCCTTTACCTCAATTTTACAGTCTAGTGGGCATATTCAGTTTTCTGATTAGTTCACTTAGATTTCACATCAATTTAGAGGCCAAGCATTGTCGGGCGAGACATATATTAGGGTCCTCACTTGTTTTCACGTTTTATTGATAAGATTTCAGAGTCCTGTGCTAAGAAAAAAAGAATCGAGTCCTAACGATCTGATATAGATGCGCTCTACGTTGTGTGGTATTGTGAATTGACTTATGATACGCTTCGTAACAAAATATCAGATTTTTTTTTAACACTTGACTAGGAAAATGTTGGACACTACAACTTAGTTATTGTGAACGACAATTCCAGTAAATTTAAAATAATCATAACTTTATATTTCTACTAAGAAGTCCCATAGGTAGTTATTGTCAAAACCAATTACTTGTAGACAAAACGACGCCATATAAAGTCAAATAACCGTTTACACCGCTTACAATAAACCTTTTAAATCATTGAGTATATTTCTATTCTAAAGGACAAAAATTTCCAATCCAAATTACAAAATATTATTTACAATGTTACACGTAATCATGCAATAATCACTTAAACACTTAAATCATCGTATCAATATCAAATACGGCGTCAAAATTGGAAATTTATTTTTGTTGTCTTTAATACCTGCTAAATGTAGATTCGCACCAGACACTGCCGGGTCTGTTTTTTTTTTTTTTTTTTTTTTTTTTTTTTTTTTTTAGATGTATGAGGATCCGAGCAACGCTAGATCCAGGCTTCGAAAAATGCGACTTTCAGTCTTAAAAAAAGCAAAAAATCTTTTTTCAATTTTCGCCTTTACATTGCTCGAAAGTGTTCCCTAAATTTGAATAAGAGAAGCAAAGTTTTAGAAAAACAGTAAATTGTATGACTGTTTACAGCGGATTAGATTATTGTTATATGCCGCACTACAGTTTTTGGGACTAATAAAGAAATAAACACGTGACAAGTTAGAATGACGCGATGTTTCATGCAGCACTGCCCTGACATCTTCTAAGTATTGCTGTTTGTTACTAATAGTGATCAGGCCTTTGTTTAAAAGGGGTGGACAAGGAGGTCAATCTTTTCCACTCTGAAACCCCTTTCTGCAAACACCCAACCCATTATCGTCAAGACCCTGCTTCCTTTATACCACCTTGTACTCAATATCTCCACCTCTGATCCTCCTTTATACATCTAGTACCCGATCAAATCTCCCACCTAGTGCACCACATCTCACCTTCCACCCCTTTCTACCATCTAGTACCCAATATTTCCTTCCTCCCGTCATCCTTTCATCGCCCAGAACCCAATATCCCCTAGACCCGCCCTCCTTTATACCTCCTAGCACCAAATATGTCCCACCTCTAACTTCCCTCTATCCCACTTCCCAACCCACTACATTAAATTGAATGAATTAAGAACCACCCCACACCCTCCTTTCTACCACCTAATACCCAATATCTACCACCTCCCACTCTTCGTTCTATCACCTTGTACCAAAATATCTCCCACCTCCCATCCTTCTTCTTTCTACCATCCCAACCTATTTTCTCCCACCTTCCATCCTCCTTTCTACCACCTTGAACCCGATATATCCCATTTTCCACCCGCCTTTCTACCACCTGGTACCAAATATATCCCACCATTCACTCCCTTTTCTACCACCTTGAACCCAACATCTCCAACCTCTTACCCTCCTTCCTACCACCCATTATCACCACCTCCCACCCTCCATTCTACCACATAGAACCCAATATCTCCAACCTTTCACTCTCCTATATCCCACTTCCCAGCCCACTACATTAAATTGAATGAATTATGAACGACCTCTCCGTTTCAGAATAAGGAATTCTCGAAGTTTCAGCTGCGAAATGCAAAAATTCTTTTAGCCAATTTTCCACTCTAAAATTGCAAAATATTGGGAATTTTCATCATATTTATTGTATCACTCTATCCGTTTAAAACTTCCTTATGAAGTTGAATACCAAATACTAGTATTGTTTTCAAACACTAAATTGATAAAAAAAAAATACTGTAATTACCTTCGGGTTTTTTTTTGTCGAGCACAAAAAAGGAAGATTTTTCAGAATCTATATTCCATTAACTTTACTGAAACATAATGGTAATTTTATGTAAAAAATAACCCCCAAAAATCATACAAAACATACAAATTGCAATATCCAATTGAAAAGGGGTAACAAAATTGTAAAATATGATTTGATCCATATGCCATCTGTTTGTTAGAAGCGCTATTAATTAACAAATGAACGGCAGTGGTAGTAATATTATATGCGATAGTCGTAGAACAGGCAAATATTTGAAATGCCTCAACGAAATCGCCATGGACTTCCGCATGTTAAGCTCACATTACCACCTAAATATCAACTCTTGACTGTTTGTTGTCCCACACTGTCAAATCAGCCCAGTAAACTTTAATCTGAGCTGGTTGTCTTAAAGTCTCACACTCTCTCATCGCCCCAGTAACTAGTATTTCGGTTGGTTGTCCTATAGTTCAAAACTATCCAATCAGCCCCGTAGCTAGTATTTCGTCTGGTCATTCTCTTATTTCTAAAGACAAACATTGTCTCATCAGCCCCGTTACTAGTATATTTTGGCTCCCACACTGTCCTGCTATTTTGACTGATTCAAGTCCAACACTGTCTCATCTTCTCAGTAGCTAGTATTTCTCCTGGTTGTCAAATTAACAATGAAAGGATATGGAGCAAATGCAACTTGAGACAAAGCCTCAAAGTCCCACAACGTTCGATCAGACTTGTAATTTAGGGGAGTTGCCCTATATTCCCGCAATGTCCCATAAGACAAGTAGCAAGATTTCGACTGGTTGTTTTGAAATTTCAGAATATCCCAGCAGTATCTTAGACTGTATTTCGTCTGGTTGCCTTAACATTGCAATGTTTTCAACTTTGATTTTTATGCGTTAACCTTTTGACTTGTTAATTGTATCAAATTGCCGATTTAACTATAATTATTATGTATTGACTCTAATCCCGCGAATAGTTTCAGAGAATGTTACCATCATCATCAATGTTATAGATTCTTGACTAGCAGAAATCTTGTTGGATTTAGTTTTCGTAAATGAATTTTGGCATCAGTCGTGATTTTTTTTTCGTTTACTAATTAACATAACCATGTAACACATGCTTATATGCACATCAAATTGGTGTTTTTATCTGTTCTGTCCCATTATATCGTATGTATATTGCTCAACAAGTGCCTTAATTTGGGGGGGGGGGGGGTAACCAGGGAATCGAGTAATCAATGTGGCCACCTTTGTAAATTTTCATAAAGTATGGTTTTCAAATTATCAAATAAAGGGCTACCCGGAGCACAGCATGATACGACCGCAGCATGTCGAACACTGAAATTTGAGCAAGTGTAATTCGAAATGAATGAGGACACAGTAAAGAGATTGGAACAGTAATTAAATGGACACAATAAAGAGCTTGACCCAGTTTTTAGCTGCACACAAAATAAGGAGAATAAAAATTGTAATGAAGTCAAGATAAACAACCCAAGCTAACACAATGTGTAAGATTTCATCGATGTCAAATGTCTACATTGTAGAAATATCAGACGTGAAACCTGACAAATGTATACAATGTTGTCTTTACAGAGAGTCAATGGAAGGCAGAGAGCAAAGGGTGCATGCAAATCTTAACAAGTTTTGCCACTTCCTTGACCGCAGCTATGGTGGCATATTTCTGCCCCCCACTTGTCAGATATTTAAGTGGTATGTCAACATGTCAGATAATTATGTTGTCTTGTCAGATAATTAGATTATTATGTCGACTTGTCAGATGATTATGTCGACTTGTCAGATATTTATGTTTATGTTGTCAGATATTTATGTTGACACATTGGCGTAGGCTGGTCTATTGGCCACATAATAAAATAATTTTTATCTCACAAGTGAACATAACCATCTGACTAGTTAACGTAATTATCTGACATGTTGACATAAATATCTGACAAGTCTGCTTAATTATCGGACAAGTAGGAAGCGGAAATATGCCACCATACGCAGCAAAACACAAAAAATTCAGAACAAATAATATACGGAACTTAATTCCGTCATTAATAGAAAACAAAGAAAAATAAAACAATAACAAAATCCTTTACGTAATCAAGTTCTATATATGGCGTCATTTATCCTCACTATCCAAAGGTGTTCACTTGAATATAATTTGAAGTACAGGCAAATCCAGTCTTCGGATAAAAAAGGGGTCTGATGGAGTTCCAGTCGATTTTTTACCATTTTTGTCAATTATTACCTAAATTCTGCACGAAATTCGAAAACTTTCCAGAAAAAGAGGGGTTCACAACAAGAACTCTCCCCCTGGATTCCCAAGAGACTTGAAGGGAACGGAGTATTTATTGCATCATAGTTGGATCTTGCAACGTTGGCATAGAGCGACTGTTGACCTTTTTACTCGCGGATCTTACTTTTCTCACATTTTGAATTCAACATGTTGACCCAAATAGGATACTTTACGTGGAAATCTACGAACGATCTATTTCACTTGTATTTTATTTACAATTCCAATAAATCAAATGTAAAGTTTCAATTGTTTTTTTGATAGGACCACAAGTACTATTTCCTTCTCGACATAAATACACTATCCCTTTCATAGAGAAAAATCCCCGTAAATTCTAGAGGAAGACTTTATTGAAAATACTCTCTTAGAAATACATGTCAGTGTTACCTTTCAACCGACGGTGGATTTGGGCCTCCCCCCCCTTAGGTTGGAAAATATTTAAAATTCCTAGGGGTTTTAAAAAAAATTGGGTTCCCCCTTTTGAATAAAGGGCTACTCCGAGCGCAGCATAATACGACCGCAGCATGTCGACCACTGAAATTTGAACAAGTGTTAACTAAAATTAATATGGACACAGTAATTTGCTGGACCCAAAAAGGACCTTGACACATAAATTAACTGAACACAAACTAGAGAAAATCAAAATTAGCCCATTAAATCCCTTATTAATAGGATATCGTACGAGCTACAAGAAAAATCTGTTTCACATATTTTGAAATATTACAATTTGGCCCCTTTGACCCTTTATAGCTTTGAAACCGTAAGAGCTACGCAAAATCTATTAACATAATAGTGAAAGCTTAAACAATGAGAATAATCCAAAGAAAAAAATCTGATGAAAAATGGAAGATTTACATATTTCTAATAATTGCAATTTTGGCCCCTTTGACCCCTGATAGCTCGGAAATGGTAAGAGCTACGACAAATATATTGACATACCACTGAAAGCTTACAATAAGAGGAATCCAAAGAAAAAAAATCCCATCAAAATCTGATGAAAAATAAAAATTTTAGATTATCCGCATGTTTGCAATTTTGGCACTATTGTGCCCCTCATAGCTTGGAAAGGAAACAAGTTATCAAAAATCTGATGGTGCAGCACTGGTTAATTTTTCATAAGGAATATATTGCAAAAAAACTGCATCACAATCGGACTTAAAATAAAAAAAAATAAAATTTTTGAAATTCGCCCCTTTTGGGCCCATTTATCTCGTAAACGGTACATGCCACATGAAATCCGTTGGCATACACCAGATTGGAAATTTTTTAAGGAGTACACTGAAAGAAACCCCATCAAAATCCGATAAATAATAAACATTCTACCATCAAATATGTGAAAACACCAAATTTGGCCCTTTTTGGCCCCTTTTTAAGAAACAGGAGGGGCCGCAAAACCAAAAACCATTCCTAGCCTTCCTTTGGTGCCAAGGAACATTGTGTTAAAATTTCAAAAGGTTTGATCAACTGGAACTTGAGTTATTGACCAAAAAAAAAAGTATCTACAGACGACAACGACGACGATGACAGCACCATACCATTCATTATACGACCACAAATTTTTTGCGGTCGTATAAAAAATTATGGGTCGGGCCCCCTCTTAGCAGAAAGTCTGGATCCGCCACTGGTGGACAGAAATTTGCTATGGGCCTGTATCGCTACTATTTCTGCAATGGCAGCGAGACTATCAACAGTATCCTATGGTCCAAACACGTTTTTTTTTCATGGAAACCTCTTTTTACACAAAAAAAAAATAATTGAAATACACGAAGTGACCATGTTGCTGCACGGGAGAAAAGTGGTTTCTCCTTTATTTCAAGCTTTTTGCAAAGCGGAAAGCAAGAAATTTCCACACGATTATAACGGAAGAGAATAGCATTCTTTGATTTTCAAAATATGTCTTAAAATAAAAGTGATCCTGAAAAACGAACTTGCCTTGCACTCGTTTGTTAACATTTCGTAACAGATGCTCTCAACCGGAAGTTGCAGATATTTTTTTGCCGCCTCAACATTTTGTTGAGACCATCTGGTTTAGCAGGCGTGTTTCAGGAGGTACCATATTGGTACATTTAAAAAAAACATTACAATTACAAAAGGATAATACTTTCAGATTAATTTTGCATCGACCGACGAACCGACGATGAAAAAAGTGAGGTGATTACTTCATTTCCTTGAAGCACCTTCTTCATTTCCTTGAAGCACCTTCTCTAGCAGGTTGTAAATATCTATGTGAATATCAATATTTATATCATGACACTTCTTTATTAATTTTCAATTTCATATCAAAATTTTAAAATTATAACATTGAACAAAATATGAAACAGATTTTCTTTCACAACCAATACTTGCGATAATTAGAACGGCTAGCAAAACAGAAGACAAGAAAAATAAAACGATTCTCATCTGAAGTCACTCATATAATACTATTACAGAAACTATATAAATAAGGTTTGAAGTTTAATATTGACAAACTTTTAGTCTTTGAATAAAACAACATAAAAGTTAAAAAAACTTTTATCCTTCCATCTCTTACATTATTCTACAATATAAAAATATATCAGAATTAAAAAATGTTCTATAATGTAAATTGCTGCCTTTTATTTCAACTCCTCTGAATGTTTTCGTCTTTGGATTTGTGTTTTTTTATATTTTGTTGGCATGATATGGAAGCCAATCATTTTCCAGTACAAGGCCGTTCACTGTTGCAATGGCTCCTGCATTTTTGCGAGTATCTCAGCGTAACTGGTGATGTTACGCATGATTGGATCTATCACATGGTAACTGATGCCATTGTTTTCATTCAGTCTACAAAATAAATATCAAGATCAATGTATGGCATACATAATAGAAGTTACAATTAATTACTTTTACTTTAACAAAATACAATTAATTACTTTTACTTTAAGAAAATGGGGCAGCTAATTCATATATGTGTCTGTGTGCATACAGCCAATCAGTTTTCTTGTTCTGTGTATTGCGCCCCTCTACCATGTCTACCATCAATATTATGTTAGAATCTTTTAGAACCGATTCAATAAATCTGTCCCATCCTTGGGTATGTGACGTACAATTATTATTGGGATCTGTATCCGCAATGAAAACAAATATGAAAAGAAACAAAAATAAAACACATTGTCAACAAATATGAAAGGAGACACAACGTTGTATTTTGTCAACGATTCACAAAGACATTGTCAGTTACTGATAAAGAGCAAAATAAGTGACAAATTACTAACCATATCTTCATCGCTATCGTTTTCCTCTAGTGGTACTGGAGTGTAAATAGCGCCACATCTCCTGAGTTTGGTAACCACATCAGCGTATTGACGACCATATGCTAGCTGGACAGCAGTCAGACCTCCATAGGTCGTTGCATTTAGATTAAGTCCTGTTTGTGAAAGAAGGAATTCCAGAAGTATATTATTCCTGGTTTCAGCTGCGTGATGTAAGATTGTTTTCCCACATTTTCCATCCTGAAAAAAATAACAAAACTTTAAATGAAATATATATTGGGAAATTCACATCAATTATCAGTTAACCGTCCATAACTTCCTCTCAACCGTGAGACGTCATATGTACGGAACAAAAAAATGTCATTGTTTTCACAATATACAATGTATTATTTTTAGCAACTTTTTAGTACCCGAAGAATTTGTTGTTTACTTTCAATAGTTTTTGAACAATATACACTGACTAAAGCTTAACGCTTACTACCAATAAGTAGGAAATGCACACGAGACAAAGTATCTAATACATGGTTAACTTATTGTTCTTCATCTTGAAGTCATCATGAGGCCTTCAATAATCAGCTTTGCTCATGACTCTTAAGACGGCTCCTAGCAACGGTTTATTTGCTAGATGTTGAGCAATGCTGATTTTTTATGCTGACTTCAGTGTTAGCTGATGACAAATGCTGAACTAGCACTTGTACTTACAAAACTAGTATTTATGTTTTCTGTTTTATTTGATTTAAAACGACTTCTTGCAGTTTTTGTTTACTGGTGACAGTCTTGTGACTTTTGTTTCTAGATTTGTGTTTACGTTTACTTTACGTTTCGATTGACAAAGTGACAGTGCAGATTACGTTCTTATCAGTTGTCCTTACCTTGATGTTTATATCTGCTCCATTTCGAATTAAAAGTTGTAGAATTGGAAGGTGGCATCGTTCAGCTGCCAAATGTAAGCACGACTGACCTGAAAAGTAGACAAGAAATTATTTATAAATATAAGGCTCCGATACAAACAAAGCTTGGAAAATAACCACCTGCAATGGGTAATTAAATGTATTTAGACTAAAAGATGGAGAGGTAATAATTTCCTGCTCAATAGGAACACTAAATGTCTTGTTGTGAAGTCATCTTTTTTACTCCAAAAATTTATACATTTGTCTTCCATTCATTCGGATGGAGGGAAGATTTAATTCAATCTGTTTATATTTGACTCTGGAGTTTTCAATGTTCTACAAAAATCTTTGAATTTGGTCATATATCAGCAAATCAATAATTTTTGACAGCATCTGCCAGCAGTTAGCCTAATTTGTTTTATCTACATGCTAGTAACTATAGCTTTACCATTGTAATTCAATAGCTGCATGTCCTGAGGGATACTTTGTTTCTCTAGAGGATATTTAACATCACTTGTTTCATTGTACTGGACTGGCGTCAACAAGATCTGAACAATATCGTCGTACCCTTCTCTACATGCAATGTGCAATGGGGTATCACCTTTGTAGTCTCTGGGTACAATATCTGCTCCCGATGTCATCAGTTTTCGGACTATTTGACCCTGTCTGGTTATTGTTGCTAGATGAAGTGGAACTTGTAACAGATTGTTAGGTAAATTTAACCAGTGGTGGCTTGGAACAAGCTTGATGAAGTACAATGTTATGGGCAAGAACATCTGGATAATAGCCATATGCAGTTGTCTAAAAATAAAAAAGGACATATATTGAATATGTTTATCAATTAAACTTGAGCTAAACAGCTAGAATATAATTTTCTGTATAAGTTAGTCTATTCAGCATGTTCAGTTCAGAATGCCCTCATGTATGAAGTCTCAAAATTTGCAGCTTATATCTATATTTTCACTGTTCTGACATGGTTCATTACCATTGTTCAAAAAAAATCTATCATTAGTTCAAAGAGGACATTTCATTCTCTACCTTTTAGTACTGTTGTAATTTTACCGCTTAATCGGCTGACCGAAACTTCCCGATATTTCTTTAAGGGAACCCAGTTACTTATATGGACTCCATCTATCTGCTCTGTGACTGCTCTCGAGTCTTCATGGACATTTCCCATAAAACAAAATGGAATACCAACATATGTAGGGGGCAAGAGGGTTTCATTTTTCCCCAAAAACATTTAACAACCAACTGAAAATACAATGTACCCAAACACACTAATGAGATAAGTGCCTTTAATTTCCCTTTACAGCCTAACACAAAATAAACATTTTACAAAACAGAGAACGCCATATGGTAAAAAAAAACAGTTCAGAACAACCACAGTGAGAACAACCAACTGAAAATGCCCAAAACACATTAAGAGAAAAGGTCTTGCCCCCGCTCCCTCTTTATGTAATATTGTATCCAAATGCCATTGATTTTTTTTCAATCTCTCACGCGAAAAAAAAACGAAACAGAAACGAAACCAGAGACATATAGATACATCTATATGTCTCTGACGAAACAGAACAGAACAAAAAGAAAAAAAGGACTAATTCATTTTTGACTTCCAAACACAAATTTGAATAAAAAATCATTTTCCCCAGTATTTTCCTTTAATCCAAAGTGTTTGTATAAGTCTGTTTAAACAGCTTTAACTTTTTGTAAGGTTTATTAAGTACATTCTATTTTCTGACATTCCACATTTCCTATCCCTCGGAACACCTTCGTGTGACTAACAACAAGTCGTACATTGTACCGATATAATACCACAAACCCCTTTAACAATCTGACGCATGATCATTTGCTATGCAACAAAAGTAGGTCAAACAAACAAATCGATACGGGGAATTTCAATGACAACGCACAAAGGAGTTGGGAATTTTCAAATTATTTTTTGTGCATTTATTCATGTCATGTATTATTTTCACAATGCAATTATTTATACATATTTTTTATTGTTTTAGAATATCTTAATATAGTTTATCATACCAGACTCTACGTGGCAAAAAGTGTGAAATAAAAACTTACGAGTCTCCATCTTTATCCGGTTTAAATATATCTAATAAAATCTCCTCTGTTTCCCGAATTTGACGATTTGCATTCTCCTCTTCACTCGGAAAATTGTCAATATTTTCACGAGAGAGTGGTGCATATTGAGTTGCATTCCCCTCTTTGTCAGTTTGTTCAACAATAGATCCTAATTTTAATTTCTGAAGGTCATCTGAAACTGAATCTATTCCAGAATTAAATGATTTCACAGAATCGTATCCACTATCCACACTACTAAATCGAATATCTTTTATCTCATCCTTTGAAATATCGGGAATAGGGTGGATGCCTTCAATGACTGCACAGTCCGTTTCGACGTCGTCCTCGGATAAATCATCCTCGCGGAGTCTGTTCTCGTAATCCATTAATAGTCAACCTTTACAGCAATTCTCTGTTAACAAAAACATTCAGTTCGAAAGCTCTGTAGTCATGTAGTGAAATCAGGAAATTTCGGCTGGGAAGATTGTGGAAATTCCCAATGGCTCACAGCTGGTTCAAAAGTTAGTCTAAATATAGATGCATGGGAATCCCCAGTAAAGCAGATATCTAATGCACTGACACATAAGGTCCTTACTCAATTTTGACATGAGTAAGAAATTCCCTCACTCTATTTAAAATTCTTACCTATAGATTTTCATTTTTATTCCATATTTAGTAAACTTAAGTGCCTTAATTATGTGATACTTTTCAAATTTTTCTTTTCGTATTTCACAGAATCAATGAGAAAGACGAGAAGTCTGACTTTTCAGTCATGATTAGAATATAGTTTAACTTGATGTTTAGATATTATATGAGAAAACTTTCATATCCCTGTTTAAATCAAGATACATAATACTAGCTCAATATGGCCCACTTTTAGCATATTGATATGACAGAAGGTTTGCGAAAGTTACGGTTTGACGTATCCAGGAAGACACAAATTCCCTGAAAAAAATGTAAATTCGATTTTGCTTAACAAGTCAAGTATATTTTTGGGGAGTAAACATGGACTCTGGGCTCCGGGCTCCAACGCTAGGGCTTTAGGCTCCAACACTAGGGCTCCTGGCTCCGGGCTCCATATGCATGGGCTTCTGGGTCTCGGAGAGCTGTGGAGTCCATGTTATTACCCCAATATTTATTTTAAGTCGTCACATTTTAAAAACGATAAACATAAGCTATGAAGCTTTAACTGACATACATACGTGGTGACGGCCCTATAGTCCGAAGGTCCGATATTCCGAAGGTCCGATAGTCCGAAGGTCCGATTGTCCGAAGGTCCGATAGTCCAAAGGTCCAATTGTCCGAAAATGTCACAAATCGTGAAAAAAATCGCTCAACCGGTGAAAAAAA
>MJUU01014434.1:25430-42959 GCA_002080025.1 Modiolus philippinarum | reverse complement strand
TTTTTAGAAGTCGAATTTTTAAAGTGAAAACAGTCGAAAATTTGAGTTTGAAAAAGCAGAAATTTCAAGTTTAAAAAAAATCGAAAATACAAGAAAATCTGAAACCATTGTATGCCCTTTTTCACAGATTTTTTTTAATAATTTTCCGTATTTGCGTCCTTTATTTCCAAACTATAGAAGATGAAGGTTAAGTGTAAATTGATAAACTGGTGTTAAAAATTGTTCGTTGACCGCCATTTTCAAAATGGCCGCCAAAAAAAGGCGGGAAATACAACATTATCCGATTTCAATAAAATTTGGTTTCCAAACAGATATTGATGTTTCGACTTCAAAACCGGTGTTGAAAATTGTTCGTTGACTGCCATTTTCCATGGCCACCAAAAAGGCTGGAAATGCAACATTGTCCGATTTCAATGAAATTTGGTTACCAAAAAGATATTCATGTTAAATTTGCTACTTCAGCACCGGTGTGGAAAATAGTTCGTTAATGGCTGCCAAAAAGGCGGGAAAATTTGACATTGTCTGATTTCAATGAAATTTGGTTTCCAAATAGATATTGATGTCGTAACTTAAAAATATGGTGTTAAAAATTGTCGTTGACCGCCATTTACAAAATGATGTCTCGACTTCAAAACTGGTGTCGAAAGTGGTCCTTTTGAAAGAACGTTTTTTTTTGTCAAAAAAGCCCAACAAAGAAATATAGTAAAACATGATCAGACTTTAAATAAAGTTCAAATATTAGTGGTGTTCGAGCTACCAAAGTTGGAGAATGAAGTTCAACTGTATAACTTACAATGTTAGCTTGATTGTGGCAAATGAAAGCCAGGTGAGCGATACAGGCTCATGGGAGCCTCTGGTTTATTTTGTTTTTGGTTTTTTTGTTATTTTTATTTATTTTTTGTGGGTATTTTTATTACACATTAACAGTACGCAGTGAATCAATGTTGTCCGGGAATAAGGTGAAAAACTAAATTTTGTCCTTGTGTAACGGGTGCATTAATGCTTTATTGCCCCTCGCCCAGTTAGCACACAAAACTACATTAAACCGCGTTCCCTGTCCCCTATTTTAGTAAACTCGCCTGCTAACTTTCTGTTGCCATCAGAATTTCGCGCCTTTTCATGTAGCCCTGTTACAGCATATGTTTGAATGTCTTCTACATTTTTTCAAAGGGTCAATTTCGGACTATCGGACTATCGGACCTTCGGACAATCGGACCTTCGGACCTTCGGACAATCGGACCCTCGGACTATCGGACTATCGGACTTTCGGACTATCGAACCTTCGGACTATCGGCCCTTCGGACTATCGGTGTGTAACGACATACAAAGCTAAACATGGCATATACAAAGCATACAAGTAGCCAAAGCACACAATGATAATACAGAAATTGCATCACAAGTTGTACAAGGAAAGTACAACAAAATATAAATTGAACGAGGAAAAACATGAGAAACAAATATGAAGTAGGATAACATGAAGCATTGGCGGATCCAAGGGGGGGGGTCCGGGGGTTTGAACCCCCTTTTTTCTGGGCAATCATGTATTTTTTAATGAATATCCTAGTATTTTACTAAGAAAACCCCCAAAAATTTTCGCGCCTCCCTCCGCTCGGCGATATTTTCTTTAACTTTTATTTGGAAACAAAATATGAAGGAGGAAAAACATGAGAAACACATATGAAGGAGGCAAAACATGAGAAACAAAAATGCAGAAGAAAACAATAAAACAGAGATACTGGCTCAACTCTAACAAAAGATACCCCTTCCTCGCCATTTCCAACCATTCCTTTAAAATAGCCAGAGTCATGACTCCCAAGATTCCTGTGGTAAATTATTTCATAATTTTGAAGAAACATATGAACAGAGTTGAGGCCATATCTAGTTGTTCCTTAAACATGGAATATCTATGCAGCCCTAGAATATCTTAGGTAAAGAAAAACTGGAAAGTATCTTGAACGTCTCAATTTCAAAAATGGTAAGTTAGATAACTTAATCCATTCTTCACAACTAGTCTACTGTTACTATATATACGTGAATTTAAAGCCATTGCTTGTATCTGTTTAACTTTCTTAAATTTATATTGACCCTCCACAAAAATGCCACACTAGTGAAAAAATGTGGGCATTGTATTGCAGGTCCGACACTCAGGAGTCTAAATATGTAACAGTCAGTAGTCCGATAGTCAATAATCTGACTGTCATTTACCCGACAGACAGTCCTTGGTTAGACAGAGCACCCAAGTCCAGGGGCAAATAAATACAACTCACAAAAACAAAGCACAAAGGCGGACAAGAGAACAACATACAACGGTACCAAACAAGCACATTAAATCTTCCCTAGCCACTGGTCAAAGTATATTATAAAACCAAAGACGCACAGCAAATTCCCCTGAAAAAATCGCACCCAACCAATCAAGAGGTCACTATCATCAACAACCAACATAAACACAACAAACATTATTCAGTATATTTTGGAAATGCTAACAGCAACCATTCAAAAGCCGTCCAATAATGCCCAGGGTATAGATGACAAAAATATCAAACCATGTAACACGATAATCATCACATATAAAAAGCACCCCGCATCCTCCAAAGTCAGATGTTATGAATTCACGTACGTTCGAAGGAACACCTATCTTGGGAGGCTGAGCATCCCGTAGAAGCAGGGATGTATACACGACAACAAAACGACATGAAATACAAAATCCATTAATGTGTAAAAGGAGCAAAAAGCCACCCAAAACACACACGAAGTACCGACAAACGATGTAAACCTCCAGATTAGAGGCCAGATTCTGCTCTAGATCTTTATTTTCTTTCAAATAGAGATGGCTTATAACCTATCTGAATTGGTCTGTGTTTCAATTCACTTCTCTTAATATATTGACAAATGAGACAGAATATGACCACCTATTGTCATCAGCATATATATATAGAAGACTTTTAAATAAAAATATTAAAGAAAGCTGGAACTAATATATACTCGAAACCAGTTGTTTAAAAGAACTACAAACAGTGCATATTTTTGTTCATTGTTATGCTTTATAAGACATATCGTAACTTTTTAATTTTTAAGATATAAGCGGTAAACACAAACGATTGCTCTAATGTTTTTTTTTCACCCAATAATTCTTTTCATCCGTCCTTTTACGGTCCAATATGGCACGCCGTTTTTTATATTTATTCCACTTTCAAGATATCTTGTTAAGTTTAATAAGATATCTTATAAACTAAATGAGATATCTTAATTATTAAATAAGATATCTTATCAAACTGTTATTAAAGATATCTTATTAAATATATAAGATATCTCATTTAATAATTAAGATCTTATTTAGTTAAAAAGTTATCTTATTAACTAATTTAGATATCTTTTATAGAATTTTTTNAAGATATCTTATATACTAAGTAAGATATCTTATAAACTAATAAAGATATCTTACATATCAAATAAGATATCTTGAAATTGAATAGATAAGATATCTTATAAACTAATAAAGATATCTTATATATTAAATAAGATATCTTATAAAGTTTATAAGATATTTAATAAACGAATCGATATATCGTATCTACTAAATACGATATCTTATTCAACTGGTTATAAAGATATCTTATTAAATATGTAAGCTATCTCATTTAATAATTAAAACATCTTATTTAATTAAAAAGATATCTCATAAACTAAATAAGATATCTTATAAAATAATTAAGATATCATTTAAATAATGTCTTTTAAAGATAATTTAGAAACTAATAGAGATATCTTATAAATTAAATAAGATATCTTATTTACTTCAATTTAAATAAGATATCATATAAACTAATAAAGATATATTATATATTAAATAAAATATCTTGAAATTGAATAAATATAAAAACGGCATGCCATAGTCCAACTCTAAATTCTTTAAATGTTTCTTAAAAAACAGTAACTTGAGAGGATACATTCATTATTGCCAAGTTTGAATCGGTGAGATCATTACTCCGGTCTAAGTATGAAAAAGTAAAACTGCCTTTTCAAGGGTTGCGTACATTGATAGTACAAAAATGTACGTAACTCTTGAAAAGGCTGTTTTACTTTTTGATACTTAGTAGATAAGTGTTACCATGAGTGAACAAGAGGCTCTCAAGGGCCTTATCGCTCACCTTAGTCCTATGCTGCACTATACACCCCCTTTGCGGCCATCTTTGATGATGTATGACCATAAATATCAGAAACTTTGAAAAAATAATGCTCAAGTTCTTTTTTGTGATAAAATGTTCAAGCAGTTTCAGAGATTGAAGATTTTTTAATGCATTTTCCATAGGTTCCTGTGTTCATCCATGTTCCCCTTGAGTATCTAGAATAAGATACCAACATAGCAATCGCAAACTTTGAAGAGGGTCGCCAAAAGACTATTATGTCAAAATTTTACTGAAATTGTTCCACCAGTTTCAGAGGGTAAGGACTTTTTATGCATTTTCCATAGGGTCCTATGTTAATCTATGTTCCCTGCTGCTGGCTATCTTGGATGATGTACAAACATAATGAAGGGAACAACCCAATGACTATTATGACAAAATTTGGTTCAAATTGGCTGAGCAGTAGTTTCAGAGGAGAAAGTCTTTGAACTTAATTCCCATTCACGGTACCTATTTTTAACTTGGTTCCCCGTTGGTAGCCAACTTGGATGAGCTACGAATATAAAAATCACAATATATGAAAAGGATAATCAAAGGACTATCATGACCAAGTTTGGCTGCATTTGGCTGGGTAGTTTTAGATAAGCACCAAAGTAATAATAATTGGTATCATTCATGCTATTTTTTGGTGTAAATCCATTTTGTGGATTTCTAGAAGATAATCTTTGTATGCATTTCCATGTAGGGTCAAATGTTATACTTAGTTTAGCTGCTAGCGACCATGTCTGGATGACGGATCGTTCCCAAAGTTGCAACACGTGGTTAGAAACTCACAAGTATCATTCATGCTATGTTTAGTTTAATTTATTCAGTGGCTCTCTAGAGGAAGAACTTTGTTTGCATTTCCCATAGGGTCAAATGTTGCTGGTTGCCATGTTGGATGACGGATTGGCACCAAATTGGCAACACTTGGTCAGCACCTCATAAGAATCATTCATGCTCTATGTAACCATCATAGCAGACTTCGACAGGTACGGTGGAAAAATCCCCCTCTGTGCATCGTCTCATGGTGCCTGTTGCATTCTGACCTGTATGTGAATGCATTTTTTTTATCCAAATGCACCGGGTATGTTATTAATATTACTCAATTTTTCATAGTATGAAGTGCATCTGCGGTAGACGTGCATATATATGCCTTTATTTATTGTTTTTTTTTTAATTATTATTAATTGTTATTTATTGTCTATACGGTTTTCTGTAATATTGTACTTGTACCAATCATAAATGTTCGATGTATTATGCCCTCCTGGGGCCCTAATTTGGTAATAAAATATTCTGATTTTGATTCATGCCATGTGTGGTTTAATCCATTCAGATGTTCTCTAGAAGAAGATCTATGTATACATTTTCCGCAGTGTCCAATGTTAAATAAAGTTTCACCGCCCGAGACCATGTTAGACGAGGGATCGGCACCAAAGAAACAACACTGTTCACGAGGTTAGTACATCACAAGTAACGTTCATTCCATGTTAAGTTTAAATTCACAGAGTGGTTCTCTAGAAGATCTTTTATGCATTTCCGATTGGGTCCAATGTTAAAAACTAAGTCCTCTAATTTTTGTCCTGTTTTCACCTTTCTTGAACAGTTGGAGAAATACTGTTCTCCTCTCTAGAGAGAATGGTGTTCTCGGCAAATGATTGGATGAAAGTCAATTATGACGTCAAATATGTTTGCCGTTCTCTGACAAACTTGAAATTTGGGGATTCGAAAATATTGATATCATTGAAAAAATCCATCTCCAATTCTTGAAAAGAATTTTGCATGTTAGATCTAGCACTCCTACCTTCATGGTATACGGTGAAACTGGAAGATATCCGATAGATGTAAACATAAAAGTAAGAATGTTAAATTTTTGGGTGAAATTAATACAGAACAGTGATAGATTATCAGGAAAGCTGTATACATTGTTACTTCAAATGCATGCATCAGGAAAATGTAAATCGAAATGGATTAGCTATGTAAAATCTATATTGGACAACACGGGTTTTAGTTTTGTCTGGAATTGTCAAAAAAGTTTGGATTATACCGAAATTAAGTTTCCTGTTAAAAAGATATTACAGGACCAATTCGTGCAAAAATGGAATAGTGATATTGCCAATTCTTCAAGGGGTGTATTTTATAGCATATTTATGTCAGACTTTGAACTAGAGAACTATTTACTAAGATTAATGAGTAAACGCCGTATTATGATAACTAAACTTCGCTGTTCAAATATAAAATTTCCAGTCGAAACTGGACGCTGGCAAAATACAGTTCGTGAAAATCGTACATGCAATTTATGTTTTAAAGGGATTGGAGATGAATTTCACTATTTATTTATATGTCAACACGAGGCAATCAAAATAGAAAGGAACAAATATATTCCCCGTTACTATTACGAAAATCCATCCGAGACAAAAGGTATGTTATCATTGTGCAACAAAAGGGTATTGGATAACGTATCAATATTTCTAAACAAAATTGTACATTTATTATAATGTTTATTAGAACCATTGCCCTTATCAGAGACATATGATTACATGTCTCTGCCCTTATAATATTTTGATGTGTTAATTATATATTATTATATTAGGATGATATACAATTTTTATCATTGTTTCATTCAGATTGTATTATTATTAATTTTGTCCTAAAGAATTTTCTATATTGTTTATTAGATCTATTACATGCATTGTTTACTTTCAATTCTCACGTTACAGTGTATTCTGTCTTGAGTAAATAAAATCTTGAATCTTGAATCTTAAAATCTTGAATCTGACTTAACCATTGTGACGTCATGAAAAAAGGCGACCATGCCTGCTGACGTCACGCTCAAAGAACACATTTATTTCGGATCATCAGAAAAGGGGGGTCATGTTTTTGTCCAAAATCTCCTTGAAATCATTAGAGAAATAAAATCCACNTAAAAACTAAGTCCTCTAATTTTTGTCCTGTTTTCACCTTTCTTGAACAGTTGGAGAAATACTGTTCTCCTCTCTAGAGAGAATGGTGTTCTCGGCAAATGATTGGATGAAAGTCAATTATGACGTCAAATATGTTTGCCGTTCTCTGACTTAACCATTGTGACGTCATGACTATCTCTAGTGTAGAAATGTCGTTTCTCACTCGATGCTGTTGTGGATTCTATATTTCACCACTCGGGCGGCCATGTTGGATGACGTATCCGGCACGAAAGTAACACTTCGTCAGCACATTGTAAGCATTATTCATGCCAATTAATGGCTCAAATCTATTCAGTGATTCTCCAGAAAAAAGATTTTTGTATGCGAGTCCAATGTTAAACTAAGTCCCCCACTGGTGGCCATGTTGGATTATGGGTTAGCAAAACAGCAACACAATTGGTCAGCACCTCATAAGCATAACTCATGTCGAGCTTGGTTCAAAGCCATTCAGTGATTCTCCAAAAAGAGAAGTTCTTTGGAAGAAAGCGGACGGACGCCGGTCGACATATACGCAAAGTGATGGCAAAAGCTCACTCTGACATAACAAAGTGAGCTAAAATAAATTGTAAGTCTTCCATGGAAGACGTGTGTCGCTGCACTGTCCTTGTAAAATTTGATTGGGGAAACTCTTGAAAGTAGGTAAACAGGAAGTAAATGCCCTACAGACCTGGAATCGGTAAGTGCAATATGGAACCCCATACTCAAGTCATATATAAAATTTCAAGTGGCAGTGATTTGTAGTATGAGAAAAGTGTTACAAAATATTTTACCATTGGCAATATTTGCCAAAAAATATTCCAAGTCGGTAAACAGGAGGTAGAAGTCTGACATGCCTGAAATTCATAAGCGCGATATGGGACCTCATACTTAAGTCACACACAAAAGTTCAAGTGGCTTCGATTCATAGTTGTTGAGAAAAGTGTTAACGAAAATTTTTACCATTGACAGTATATGCTGAAAATTTTAGAGTCAATAAACATGAAGTAGATGTCCAACAGGCCTGGAATTAGTAAGTGCAATATGGGACCTCATACTAAAGTCACACACAAAATTTCAAGTGGCTGTGAGTTGTAGTTGCTGAGAAAAGTGGGAGAGACAACAACGACGACGACGACGACAACGACGCAAGACGACTTAAGTGATCCCTATCATGATGTTGCCACACACTACGCGTGCAGGCGACACAAAAAGGAATGTTCAATCCTCATACATTTAATAATTGTTTTAGTGGCTTAACTACAACTGGCTACGCCAAATTAGTGATTTTATGTTATTTTGGATCTTATCCCGAAAGGTCATTACATTATAGGTACTTGATGCTAGGTCCCCTTTTTTGTCACAAGTGACATTTTTATTTTCATTTTTAATCATATTTGTCACAATTATATAAATGAAGAAAACGGCATACAATCGATTTTCTATATATATATATATATATATGTGACAAATATATATGATATACGAAAAATAAATTTAAAAAAATGAGTGATAAAGTATGAAAATAAAAATGGCCAAAAGGTGGGTTGGTCCTGTCCACAGGTATTAATACTTTTGTTTTTAATGGGTAAGGATATTTACAACAAAACTGTGTCCTAACGAAATTTCCGCATTATAAATTTTGTTCCTTGGCACAGTTTCACCAGAGACATATAATTAAATTATTATGTCTCTGGTTTCATAGATGTCTTATTTTGTTACACTCTTGCATTTATTTTTTTCGTATTTTTGCTTAAATTCTAACTAATTGTGTGATTGTGCTGTAGTGTATATGTTTTAATGTAACTTATGTGCATGTTTTAATGTTTCAATTTGATATGCGCATGTAAAATGCTTCAGTTCTCCTTGTTTTAAAAGTGTAATTTTATTGTGTCATTTTATTTTTGTTTGTAATGTATTCACCCCTATTAAGCCGAGTTCTCGGCGAACGGTTTAGGTAAATGGAGTTCGCGTAAAATTTGTTTAGTCCGGTTGAATAATGTTTAGGCCGGTTGAGAAAAATGTAAACAAATTTCTTATTTTCAATAACATTGGATAATGTTTTGTCCCGGTTCAGGATAATGTTTAGGTACAGTTTTTGATATTTAAACTTTACCTGTACTTAAACATTACCCAGCTAAATAGGGGTGGTATTATGTTTTAAAGTGGTCGTGTGCACTAGCAAGCTGATTTTCAACTTAAAAATAAAACTTATTTATTATATTATCAAGGATGAGAAGATATCCTTGGATGAGTCTTGGATGAATAATATTAAGGATATTCTTTCCTATTTAAAACTTGATTACTTGATGAATAAACCAAGTAAATGGTCTGTAAGTTCGGTCACTAATAAACTTAAAGTCTTTCTAAAAAATGCGTTTAGTAAAACTTGGTTGAAAGGACTATTTAATGATAATAAAAGAAATGCTATGGTTGGTAGCAAGTTAAGAACTTATCGCACATTTAAAACTAATTTTAAAACTGAAAAATATTTGGAATATGATCAAGAAAATGACAGATGCCTTTTCACAAAATTTAGGATAAGTGCACATCATCTAAATATTGAAAAAGGTAGATACACAAATTTAAAAGTTGAAGATAGGAAATGTGAATTATGTGGTATTGGCATTGAAGACGACATCCATTTTTTGATTAAATGTAGTAGCTTAAATGATATAAGAAAACCAATTTTTGAACAGATTTGTAATTTAAACAAATATTTTAAATATCATACAGATGATAATAAATTTATTTGGCTTCTTAGTAATGAGGATAAAAATATTATTTTGATTTTGTATAAATTGCTAAAACAGTTATTTCAGAGGAGAGATCATTTATTAAGTTTGCAATGAGAGTTGTCTCCCTCTGGTGCTGGTATGTAAATAGTTCCAGGTGGTACAATGTGTTTTAATCATTATATTTTATATGTTATATGTGTAATTCAATAATACTCATAAATGTTGATTATTGTCTCTGTATTGTCCATGTATTGTTTTGTTTTGTTTTTATACTGCTCAAATTGGGCACTTTGATTTGTTAATAAAATATTGTCTATCCTTCTTATACACGTGTTCTTATAAGTCCTTGTATATCATTTATTTATCTATTATTCACAATATTTAATTTACAAGTTTTTTCCTCTTTTTTTGCTTTTGTTTGTTTTGTTTTCTATATAGATAACTTTTTGTTATTAGTATGCTTTCGGAAAGTATGGCATGAGAACATTGTAAGCGTAATTCTCTCTTTTTTTCAGGCGGATTTCCCGCTTCCTTGTACCTTATCTGTAGTGGGAGAAGGGCAGTAACTCTGAAATAATACTGGAGAACAAGAAGATGAGATACAAACTAACCGAACAAGATTATGACAACAATAGTTTCAAATATATATTCATCAGCGAGGAAAACATTCTATTTTTAATTTCAAGGGACATCTTTATTTTCACAATAAGTTGTTTTTCACTGTTTTACTTATCATCACACTATTTCTCGGACTTGAAAGAGAAATTCAAACTTTCATACCTCACACACACTCAATCCCAGGTGAATATTTCAATAAGTTCATTATCATGCACATCTATCAAAATAATAAAAATAACATAGATTAGAACATGTTTTACATTTAAATATCGATGTAAAACCAAATAAAACGGTAATGTTTACATGTAAGGGGGAGATAACTCTTAAGAGTTTTTATGACCCCCCTTTTTAATCACATAAAAAAGAGATGATGAATCTGTTGAATTATAAATTATACCATAGAGGTATATTACATAAGACTTTTTTGGTACCGGTACATTTTTTCTTCCTACATATAAAATGAAAAAATTTCTTGGTAGAAAATTAAAATCAACAGATTTGGACATCTATATGTTTGCCAGATTCATCATTTTCTCCATGGAATGACATTATTGTATGCATTCTTGGTACTGACAGGGCTTAAAAGTATTTCCATGTTACCTGTTATAATTTTAAATAAAATTTTCCTGTACTTGCTGAAGATTTAATGAATTAATATTCAATTTTGATTTTTCTGTTGTTACTTTTAAATCATGATACTTTATGAACGCAAGCTGAGACCAATATAATATAAATATGTTATATTAGTCCCAGACACAAGTAGATCACTTGTTGTTTACCATTTTCTTAATTTATAGTTGTTCATGCCATAATATCAGTAGGCTTTGGAATCAAAAACTGAAAAAAATGTAAAAATTCCAGATTCTTGTGCTGTTGGCTAAGAAATTGCATCTCGGATGTGCGATACTAGATGAATGTTTATAAATTTTAAACATGTTTGTAATAGATATTTTCTGTTGTGATATTTATTTCTCCATAATATTTGGTCCTTGTTACTTTTGTTACATGATAAACATTACCAAAAGACTGTTTTGTTAATATTTGATCCAAGTAATAATAAAAGGTTTAAATATTACATGTTAAGTATTTATTAAAAGTCCCAAGGAATAAAATATTATAGAGTTACTAAACATGTGGTATATTGGCCAACTTTATACCTTTATTGAACCCTAATGATATTATTTTTTAACTTTTATAATGATATTGTTAATTATTATATCCCCCGCTTTAGCACTCATATTTCAAATAGTGATTATGGTGTCAGTTTTACGTCTACAAAAGGGGTACATACTTTATGGCGACAACTCCTCCTAGACCACTAGGTGAAATACAATGAAACTTTCACAGAATGTTCATTAGATATTGCCATTGTGCATCAGCTATTTAAAAACTTTGATATGACTTGATTTTTATTTGATGATTTTTTTTTTACTTCTGGAGTCAAATCAATTGGGGAGCTGGGGTATATATAAGTGAACTTTGCTCACTTTTGCTTATTATAAGTTGTTCATGTCTCAAAACCACAACTGTTGGCTAATGATTTGTAAGTACAAAATTATTTAATATATCGTACTGCATTTTGATTGTAAATTTTATATTCTATTCTTAGTATTTTTTATATTTTTAATTTCAGGCAAATGTCAGTTACACTATACCTGTTATCATTGCAGTAGTAGTAGTGGCACTAAAGTACAAAAGTCACATCTATTCAGGTTAGTTTTTTTTTATTATTTACCATCCAATCCAGACAACAAAGTAAAACGGATTGTCAATAAAGAATTATAAAAAAGGAAAAAAGATTAGAGTAGCAGAGTGTTTGAGTGATAATACACAATAGTTAATATATTCTGAAATATTCTACATTATTTCTGTGTGTTTTACTTCCTACAGAATATCATGCCATAAAACACATCTTCCTTGTGGTATCACAAACCATAAAACTGGTTTAACCCACCATTTCTTTTGAACTGCCTGTACCAAGTCAGGACCATTGCCTGCACCAAGTCAGGACCAGTCAGGACCATTGCTGGGGACAATGTTTTTAGTGGTTTTCCACCTACTTTATCTTTTTGCCTCTTGGACTTCGGCTCTTGACAATCCTATTTGGTAATTTCTTTATAACCTTCATATCAAGTTTCATTGTAAAGTTTCATTATAAAGTTTCATTGTAAAGTTTCGTTATAAAGTTTCATTGTAATGTCTTAGCAGTGCCAGTTGTTAAAAAAAAAACCCAAAATACCGAAATTGGATAAGTTGACCTTTAATCTGAGATTTGAATGTGCTATACTTTCTCTTTACTGAATTTGTGTTTGTGGTACCAGCTGTCATAGTTAACATACTAAAATCTGACTGTACTAAACTTTCTCTTCACAGAATCTGTGTTTGTGGTACCTGCTGTCATAGTTAACATACTAAACAGAATCTGTGTTTGTGGTACCTGCTGTCAAAGTTAACATACTAAAATCTGATTGTACTAAACTATCTCTCTACAGAATCTGTGTTTGTGGTACCAACTGTCATAGTTAACATACTAAAATCTGATTGTACTAAACTTTCTCTTCACAGAATCTAGCTGTGTTTGTGGTACCTGCTGTCATAGTTAACATACTAAACAGAATCTGTGTTTGTGGTACCTGCTGTCAAAGTTAACATACTAAAATCTGACTGCACTACAGAATCTGTGTTTATGGTACCAGCTGTTATAGTTAATATTCTAAAATCTGACTGTACTAAACTTTCTATTATGACTGTACTAAACTATCTCTCTACAGAATCTGTGTTTGTGGTACCAGCTGTTATAGTTAACATACTAAAATCTGATTGTACTAAACATTCTCTCTACAGAATCTGTGTTTGTGGTACCAGCTGTCATAGTTAACATACTAAAATCTGATTGTACTAAACATTCTCTCTACAGAATCTGTGTTTGTGGTACCAGCTGTCAAAGTTAATCTTCTGAAATTACCGTACTTAACTTTCTCTAGATACAGAATTTGTCTTTTTTGTACTAGCTGTGAAAGGTAACATACTGAGATTTAACTGTACTTAACTTTCTCTATACAGAATCTGTCTTTGTTGTACCAGCTGTCAAATTGAACATACAGAATTTTCATTGTATTTTTCTCTTCACAGAATCTGTCTATGCTCAACCAGATTTTATAGCGAACATAATAAAATTTTACTGTTCTACACTTTATATTTACAGAATCCGTATTTATTTTACCAGATGTCAAAGTTACAATACTGAAAATTAACTGTACTAAACTGTCTCCTTATAGGATCTCTCTTAGGCACTAGGTGTACAGGTACTATAAGTGAGTGCTCTAACTTTCTCTTTACAGAATGTGTATTTTTCTTATCAGATGTCAAAGTTAACACACTGAGATTTGACTGTACCTAACTTTTTCCTCATAGAATCTGTTTTTGTTGTACCAGGTGTTAAAGTTAACGTACTGAACTTTGACTGTTCTAAACTTTCTCTTCACAGTATCCGTCTTTGTTGTACCAAATAACAAAATTCCGAAGTTACTGTCAATTTAATTTCTGCATATGCGCATTTCGACAACTTATGTTTCATCAGTGCAGATAAAACCAAATGTTTGGAAGTCCATTTAACCAAAAAACGTGTAAAAGCTGATAGAGAACAATTAGGGACCGACCATTTAACTTGAAGGGGGGGGGGGGCTATGGTTTTTTTCTAAAAAAATATTTTGGATCTGATTTTATGTGAAAAAAATATTTTGGATGCCAAAATGATGAAAAAAAAAATTTCTGAATGAGGCTNTTTTTTTATATTTTCCAAATATGGTTCAATTTCATATTTTTTCTTAAATTTACTATAAAGAAACAATTTATTACTTTCTGTGAGAGAATTTAATTTTTTTAAAAATAATGTCTTATAGTCTTCTTCGAGTAGTTCTTTCACATACTTTGTAAATTTAGGTTTTTCTGTATGAAAATTTATATTTTCTATATATGTGACATCAATATCAATTTGACTGCCAATATATTTGGCAAAAGTAAACCATGAATATGACCCCATTTCATGTAGTTGTTTTGAGAGCTTATATGCATCATAAAATAAAGGATTAACATCAGTAGAAGAAATTCTTGCCATATACTTTAATGTTTGTAATTTTATATACATATCCATTGGATACTGACCAAGTTCAGCTCGTGCGGATATATTTACAGATTTTTTACTTAAACCTAAAATTGATTTACAAAATTTTAGGTTTACTTTTTCAATATTACTGTTGTCATTAGATGCTATGGCATCAAAACTTGAATTGGATTTTTTAGCTCTCTCTTGAGAATTTATAACTTTTTCTAAAAAATCCATATACCAAATCTCTGAATTGTACATTAAAATTGGTTTAATTAGGGATTCAAAAAGTTTTTTATACAAGTGTATTGGCACATTTCCAATATTATTTAAAGTTTTAAACATACTAAACATGACTTTATTTCCTTTTTTGGTAAGTTCAATATGAGATGAGTGAAACTTTCCAGAAGCTTCAATAATATTACCTAAGTACTTAAATTTAGTAACTTTTTCTAGTTTATGACCATCTATAGTGAAATCTGTATGTTTGTATAAGATATTTTTCTGCTGAAAAACAATAACTTTTGTTTTATTAATATTGATTGACCATTGCCACATTTTACAGTAATCAGCTAATTTATCTAATGATGTTTGTAATCCCTCAGCACTTTCTGACAATAACAGTAGATCGTCTGCAAACATTAGACAGCTTATAGACATGCTGTCCAATGTGACAGGTTCACAGCTCTTGTCAAAAGTTTCCGGTAGATCATTTATATATATATTAAATAAATTTGAGCTAAGACTATCGCCCTGTTTCAGTCCCCTTTCTATTGATACAGATTTTGATATACATTCTCTATATTTGACTGAGGCTTTATGATCCTTATATATATTTTCAATAATACCAAACAATTTACATCCAATTTCTTCATTTTTTATTATTTTGTATAGAAGACCTAATCTCCATACTGAATCAAAGGCTTTCCTTAGATCAACAAAGCATCCAAATAGTTTTTTCTTATTAACATTAACATATTTATTTATTATTGTCTTTAATATAAAGATACTATCTGATGTTCTCGCATTTTTTCTAAATCCAAATTGTGATGGTTTTATTGTATTTTCAAACAATTCTATAAGTCTATTGTTTATTACAGAATGAAATACTTTACTGAGACAATTCATCAAAGATATTCCCCTATAATTGTTTGGGTTCAAAGAATCACCTTGCTTTAATATTGGTACAATAAACACTTCATTCCATTTATCAGGATAAATGGAAGAGTCTAAGATCAAATTAAAAAATTTTGATAGTGGTCTCAGCATAATGTTACTACTATGCTTAATAACTTCATAACAAATGAGATCTGGTCCTGTACTTTTTCCATTTTTTAGGATTTTTATCATTTTTTTTATTTCAGATATACTAATCGGATCATCAGATTTTTGTTTATCAAGTTTTTGTTTTTTAACATTCATTTCACTATAGATGTGGTTTACAAAATTGTTATCTATATTTACAGGCTCTCCCTGTGTTTGAAAATGATTAGCAAGACTATCAAGATCCAATCTTTTATCACAGGATTCTGTGTTTGTTCTGTTGAAGTTTTTTTATTATTTTCCAAAAGTTGCTGCTTTCTTGTGGTGATAAATTTACTAATTTTTTAATAAGATTTTGTTTATGTTCTTTTCTTTTATATTTATAAGTTTTCTTTAACTTCTTAGAATAGAAGAAAAATTTTTGTTTCAAATTTTGGTCAAAGGGAGATAACCTCAATTTTTTGCTGAGTTTGTTGACTAGACTTCTCAGTTCCATATATTCAGAGTCTGTCTATGGAGCTCTGTTCTTTTTCTTTCTTTTATTTGGAAATTTTTTTCTCATACAATTATCAGATAGCTGCATATAAATGTTATGAATTGATGTATTTGCTAAATTTATTCCCTCTTTTGATTTTTCAAACAATATCTTTGTTTATATCAACTTCAGTTAACTTTTTTTCAAGTAATGCTTTAGATATTTTAGTCCATTTAAATTGAAAGTTTTGTTTTTTATAATTGTTTTGTAATTGTGCAGTTTTAAAATTACATTTCAAATGAGTTATTAATTGACAGTGATCAGAAAATGGTGTAGGGTCTTTAACTGTAAAGTACTTAAAGTACTTAACTGAGGAGAGTAGACTCATACTTCCAATAGCATAATCTACAATACTACAACCATTTGTCTTATGACATGTTATGTTTTCTAGAATATCACCAATGAATCTTCCGTTCAATATTCTTAGTTGGGCAGAAGTACAGAGATTTTGTAAAATTTTTCATATGAACAATTCCCTTGCCATTTTCCTTTTTTAAATATACTATTATCCCCCCACCGTTACGTTTTGCCGTCTTTTTCTTTCCCCTACATTTTGATATATATTCAAAATTAGGAATATTAAAATCAGAGTTGTTTCCCTTCCATGTCTCTAACAAAAAGTTTATATCATATTTTATGTTATCAAGGAACATTTGGTCCCTGTACTTCTGACCAAGACCATTTATATTCCAACTTGAAATTGTCACTGACTCATAAGATGTACATGTATATCGCATAGTCGAAACAAATATCTTGTATGTTTGCAAGAGATGATATCAATAGTAAAAGAAACACAATTATAACTATATAATATACAATATCTACATTATTTTGAACATGAGACGCATATATGACCCATTATTTAGAATCTCTCTTAGGCACTAGGTGTACAGGTACTATAAGTGAGTGCTCTAACTTTCTCTTTACAGAATGTGTATTTTTCTTATCAGATGTCAAAGTTAACACACTGAGATTTGACTGTACCTAACTTTTTCCTCATAGAATCTGTTTTTGTTGTACCAGGTGTTAAAGTTAACGTACTTAACTTTGACTGTTCTAAACTTTCTCTCCACAGTATCCGTCTTTGTTGTACCAAATAACAAAATTCCGAAGTTACTGTCAATTTAATTTCTGCATATGCGCATTTCGACAACTTATGTCTCATCAG
>MJUU01014434.1:5664-20640 GCA_002080025.1 Modiolus philippinarum | reverse complement strand
AACATCTTTGTGGTACCAGCTGTCAATGTAAACCTACTGATATTTGACTGTCTTAATTTTCTCCTTACAAAAACATCTTTGTGGTACCAGCTGTCAATGTAAACCTACTGATATTTGACTGTCTTAATTTTCTCCTTACAAAAACATCTTTGTGGTACCAGCTGTCAGTTTAAACCTACTGATATTTGACTGTCGTAATTTTCTCCTTACAAAAACATCTTTGTGGTACCAGCTGTCAATGAAAACCTACTGATATTTGATGCTACATTAACTTTCTCCTTTCAGGATTTCCCTGTGTGATACCAACTGGCAAAGATGACTTACTGATATTTGACTACACTAAATGTAAAGTGTTAAAATTTGACTGTACTTAACTTTGACCTAAGTCACATTACAGAATTTTTCCTTGTGCAATGTTTTAGAATAACAAAATATAACTTCATTGTATATTTGACTATTCTATTGAAACACTATCCGACTGGATCAGATGCATAAAATCATTAACTGTAGCTCGAATGAGGCGCCTTAAGACAACCATAAGCCCAATTCAAAAAGCATATTTGAGGATCCTGATGTAGAAAAAAACATTGTCCTTTCTCTCTCCATGATAATTATGTTAGTGTACCAGCTGACAAGGCCCAAAACAACATCACATTTATCTGCAAAAGGCGCTACATTGACTGCTTGATGAAGGAGATGGGCATTCACAATTCATTTGGCAACCCCACATACAAAGTCTCCACCATGGCATACCAAGGGACGACATACTAAACATTGTCTTCTTTTGGTATCAATTTGAGTGAAGAGAACAATAACCTGCCTTTATCTACTAAATTACATAAATGCCCCTACAAACAGATATACATTGCAGGGTCTGCCAAATACATAACATAACCCCTTTCTAAGCTCCTAACTTCATTACTTACTGCAGTCAAAGATGGGCTAAATATATATATAGTGATAGAATATACTCAACAAGTGGAGTGAATCAGATGTGGATTCTCAAAAAGTAAAAAGATTTATTAGAATATCTATCTTCAACTGAACTCAATCACTGCAACAGAACATCTCACTGATTCACACAAAAAGTTATACAGAGGAGAATGTAATTACAATTTGTAGAATTTGGAGGACAAGTTTTCCAACAGATAATAGGGATTCCTATGGGGACTAATTGTGCACACTTTTAGCAGATTTGTTTCTTTATTCGTATTCAGGTTCATACAAGGGCTAGTTTGTATAAGACAAGATGCTAGTCAAGTCCTTTAATATCGGCTTCCTTTATATAGATGATGTTCTTTCATTAAACAATCCTCAATTTAAGGATAACCTTCATCTTATATACCCAAATGAACTTGAGATCAGCATCATACCTGGACCTATACCTCTACATTGACAACTCTGGACGTCTGAAAACAAAACTTTACGACAAGCTGGATGTTTGTGAACTTCCCGTTTTTGAGCAGTAATCTTCCCACATATGGCGTCTTCATTTCAAAACTCATTCGCTATTGCCGTGCCTGCAGTTTGTACAGCGATTTTGTCAACAGAGAGAAATAACTGTCTCAAAAACTTATACGTCAAGGGTATGTTCAGTCACTGTTGCAGTTGTCACTGTCTCAAAAACTTATACATCAAGGGTATGGGGAGATTTTCGTGAGCGCGTTTCCAATACTGATTGGGACTCTATCATTAACGATCAACCAGATGTTGACAATGCATGTACACAGTTTACTAATACGTTTATGGATATAGCACAAAAGTGCATCCCAACAAAACAGGTAACTATCCGTCCGAATGACAAGGCCTGGATGACTTCAGAACTAAGAAAGGAGATTAGGGTAAGGGACAGATATAGAAAGTTTTACTTAACACACAAAACGGTAGCAAACGAGCGTAGATATAAGCAACAGCGAAACAAAGTAAATAACCTAAAGAAAACAACAAAAGTACAATTTTACGTAAGTATTAATGATTCATTATCCGATCTGAGAAAAAATAATACTAAATTGTTCTAGAAAACTATGAAGCTATTATTGAAGGGTGAGGGATATAGTTACGATCTCCCACCTCTGCGAAGACCAAACAACATAGACATGACCGCATTCGACACCATTGATAAGAGTAATCTTCTCAATGAGTACTTCTGTTCTATTTCGGATTTAAATGATAATGATATTCCATTACCGGAGTTCGACGATCGTGGAGCCAATACACTTACGAGTATCTCTGTTAAGCTACAGGACGTCACCGATGTTATCTCTCAGTTAGACCCAAATAAAGCAGTTGGTCACGACTCTGTTAGTAATCGAATGCTAAAAGAGGCCAAGACTGAAATTGCATATCCGTTATTACTACTTATTAGAAGGTCCCTTAGAGAGAAAAGGTTTCCAAAATCTTGGAAACTGGCTCACGTGATTCCCATATTTAAGAGTGGTGACAAATCACTTGTTTCTAATTACAGACCCATAGCTCTGCTTAGTACTTTAAGTAAAGTTTTCGAGAAGATAGTATACAAATACATCTTCAACTTTATGGTTACTAACGATCTTCTATACAAGTACCAGTCAGGTTTTATACCGGGACATTCGACATCCCATCAGTTAATTGAACTTGTTCACAATATACATCAAACACTCAATGATCGCGAACATATGTCTGATATTCTGCGACGTGAGCAAAGCTTTCGATAGGTCTTCTTTTGAAATTAGAACGTTATGGAATAAAGGGGGATTTACTCGCATGGCTTAATAGCTACGTCTCTGGCCGAGAGCAGAGGGTAGTGATACGTGATTCAGTATCAAACATAGGTTTTTTAAAGGCTGGTGTTCCACAAGGATCTATTCTTGGCCCTCTCCTTTTTCTCATATTTATTAATGACATTGCCGATGATTTGCTAGGGCTATGTAGATAGTTTACAGACGATACGTCAGTCGGGGAACGGTCGTACGAAATCGATAGTCTACGAAATATGGTGAATATAGATTTACGTAATATAGCGAACTGGGCAAATGATTGGCTAGTCAAATTGAACCCTGATAAAACTGAAATAATGTACTTTAGTAACAGGGGTACCCCAGATGATTTATGGTTTTGCTAAGAAAATATTATTATTCAACCTGTAGACAATCATAAACATCTTGGAGTAACCCTAAGTTCAGATATAAAATGGCCAAAACACATCGACAACATAGTCTCAAAAGCATCAAAACAAGTAGCAGTTATGCGCAAACTTAAATTCAAGGTTTCTCGACAGTTTTTAGAAAACCTGTATCTGACATTTATACGACCAATATTAGAATACTGTAGTGAAGTATGGGATGGTTGTTCCAATTCTGATTCCTATAGAGTTGAGCGTATCCAGTATGAAGCTGGACGGGTGGTGACCGGATTGACTGCCTACGCGAGTAACGAATCTGTTTATGCGGAAACGGGATGGGAAAAACTTTCAACTCGGAGAGAAAAACGAAAATTATTTCTCTTTTATAACATAGTTCAGGGAAACGTTCCGTCGTACCTTTCCGATCTTTTACCCCCGACTGTCAATGCGAGAAACCCATATAACCTCCGGAATGCAAACAATTATACTACACCGCATTGTAGACTCTCTTCATTCCAAAACTCGTTTTTTCCATCAACCACCCGATTGTGGAATAACTTAGACCACAGTATAAGAGATACGCCAAGATCCAGTATTTTTAGGGCAAAATTAAAGCGGGTATACATGGACAATAATAATCCACCCCTATATTTTTCTTTTGGTTCGAGACAAACTAATGTTCTTCACACACGCCTCAGAAGGATAGTCCCCGGACCGAAGATTTTGAAAAATGGTTCGCTGTACTCAAAGGTATAACAGCAATTTTTTTAGGTATTTACAGACAAAAATACTTATATTTTAACATTCCATCAGGTGATTTGTCGATTTCCCGTGCAGTAAGATTCTATTGGCTGGTAAAGTGATGACGTCAATTTTCACATTATTTTTTTAGATCTGAAATAATTTGTTATTAAGGTCATCTTTAAATGTTTTAAACATTTGAAATATAATTAGTGTTTCACATTTGATAATATTAAAAGTCAAAATTTGATTTTCCACGTAAAAACCGATAAAAATCGATTTTTATGTCTCCGAATGTGTTGTTTGAAGACCTTCAAACATTGAAATATGTAGTAATGGAGAATATCTATACAAATAATCTCTATTATAATCATTTGTATTTAGATACGTCATATTTTTGTTGAAATTGATTTATATTATACCCAAAACACAAATATTTCCTTTTCAACAATATATACAAAAATTAAGTCTTATCCTAGCTTCAAATTGAATTGAATGGATCATTCATCTATCAGATGTTTAACTCATCTTTGTGTAATTGTTTTCCTTTTATTTCAATTTTACAGTTTTATATCAATATCTGTTCTTAGAGTTGCTGCTGTGAATATATTTTGTTAATATTTATTGACCAAAATGAGTAGTTTCTTTGCACTTCCAGGGCACACTGGTTGAAGCTGCTGCTGTGAAACTCAGCATGGGGTCTACGGTCAGCTACAATTTTGTAGTCTCCCAAATGTTGCTTAGTTAGCCCTACATAAATTAAGCAACCGCGCCCGAATAGACGGGATGTGCCAGCGCGGGAGAGCCGAGCAAAGGAAGATGGGGCCATAGGTCTTCCAGAAGGTGTACAGATCGCACGGGGTTAAATGACCATAGATGAACGATCGGGCATAGTGTAGGATTTTTTTTCGAACTATGTCGTATCCCATACAATAAAGTGCTAATCGAAATAAGTTTTTGCATTAATTTCTTGGTTTATAATATTTTTGATTTTTTGAATTTATGTGATTTCTTGTTTGACAATGTAGTGTACAGATTGAGCCGAAGTAACTCGTTTTGCTAGGTTCTGTTTATCCTTGGTTTTTTTCAATTGAGTCGAAGCAACTCGTTTTTTACTGTTTTTCATTCGTTTGTTGTAATTGTCGATTTTGTTCTGTTCTGTATTTTTTTCATATATTAATTTTTTCTGTGCTGTTTTGCGTTTGATTTGTATATATCTAAACAATATTTCAAAGTAATGGATTCGTCAGACGGATTAGAGGTTGAATGTAAACTCTTGCCACCTTTGACAAAGAAGCGACGTGTTGTGTCAAAATGTGTATTCTGTTGCATAAAGGGATCAGTCCGTCGAGAAAGCACCATAGTTGGTACAAAGCAGGGCATTGCTACAGTACTACAACTATGTAATGACAGAATCGAAATCGATGAAGATGATTCATTCCACAGGGAACTGAGAAGTATTATTGAAAAACAGAATGTCCCTGATGCAGAACTTCATTGGCACAGTGCGTGCTATAAAAATTTTACCAAACAATTGAAAAATGTCAAGTCCAAATGTACAAGCAATGTATCATCAACGGGCTCGCTTGGACATGATGGTCCTTCCACTCGATCTTCTACCGCAAACTTTGAATGGAAATCTATGTGCCTATTTAGCAACATTACCTGCGCTGTGTCTAGAAAAAGAGATCCTATGAGTAAAGTTACAAGCCATTCCGTTTTGAAAAAAGTAAGTGCAAGTGCTGAAAGACGCGGTGATTGGGGCCTTCTCAGACGTATCTCTAATATTGATTTGGTCGCTGTTGGTGCTCAGTACCACCGCAAATGTTATCAAGCATATGTATCCGAGAGAAACATCAAATCGAAATGTTGTGACAAACAAGTCTCCAGAGTCGATCCATACCAAGAAGCATTTTTCAAATTAGTTTCTAAAATTGAACAACCATTGTTCCACGAAGGCGCGGTGTTTGAAATCCCAAAGCTTCTTGATAAATATAAACAATATCTTCATGAGGATGGTGTCGATAGTCCAGGTTATCCATCTCATAGACTAAAAGAAAAGTTAACAAAGCATTATGGAGACAGAATCATATTCAAAACACAGTCTAGTAGTACCCACAGCGTCATGCTCATGGCAAATACAGCAGTTGATTCTCTTATTCCTACTGTCGTATCTCAATCACAGGGTTGCCAACCGAACGAATGTGAGGCTATATCTGACAACGTGAAGATCCGAACTCTTTGAGGCCGCAGCTATGCCTAGAGCTGATATCAAAGGTACTCCTGACATAGAATTGTGGTGTGCTGGTGATATTTCGAAAGACAATGCCTCTAAAGTTGTCCCTAATAGGGTTTATCAGTTTCTTTTGTGGCTTTTGTCTGGTTCTGATAACCAATTTGATAGTTTCTCACTGGAAGGGAATTTGCATAATGTCGAGAACAATGACAGAATACTTAGCATTGGCCAGGATTTGTACTGGTGTGTGTCAGGAGGCCGTAAATATACACCAAAGCACATTGGATTAGCCATGACGATCAAACATATCACAGGTTCACAGGAAGTTATATCCATTGTGAATAAATTTGGTCATTGTTGTAGTCCTAAAACACTAGCACGTTTCGAAACCAACATTGCAGAACAACATATAGAATGTCAGGCTGAGGCAGATGTGATTATTCCGTCCAATATTTCTATCGGATATTTCATTCAGGCTGCTGCTGATAATAATGACTTTCAAGAAGAAACTCTAGATGGCAAACTCACAACACATGCTACAACAATGGTACTTTACCAGCGACAGACAAAGGAACCTTTGTCAATTTTGACACCAGCTGACAAGTTTGGGAACCTACCAAAGCGACCCCGAAATAGTACACTGAAAGCACCACCTAGTCAAATACAGCTTATCAAGGCATACAATGCAGGTAGTAAGCGTTCCACTCCATTTTGTCTAAGAGGTAAAGTGAACATTGATTGGTTTTTGAAACCTGACAGAACATCTTCAGATGAGGCAATTCTTTTAGACCAAGCATGGATCCTCTGTCGTATGTGCCCAACTAAGCTGTTCACCGTAACTCTTGATAAAGCCAATCAGTGTATACCCGGTTGGATAGCATTCAACGAGAAATCTACAGCAAATTGTCCTGAACTGTCCGTTGTCGGATTCTGTCCAATGTTACCAGTACCGGCAACAGATATCTCTCTCAACTATCTATACCGTCATGGATATGGTTGGCAGTATGATGTATAAACTTGGACAGGTAAATACAGTGTTAACATTTGATCAAGCATTGTACTGCAAGGCGAAAGAAATACAATGGCATCTCNTGGAAAAGTATACCAAGCCTTGCCTTAATTGAAATATGTCTGCATTCCCAGAAATGCAATTTTAATACAGGATAACCACATTTAACAATTTAACAAATTCCTTTAAGCAAATGTACATGACCAATTTTTAACTCTGCATTCTGAAGGTATATTTTTGGACCAATAAATTTTTGTCCAATTTAAATGAAATAGCCAGAAGGTAAGAGGCAATACATTAGCTCTATCCATCATATTCTGACAATGCTGTTGATATGATAATTGTATGGAACATCTTTCTAAATCATATTTCCATTTTGATACTGGGTAATTCATCAAAGCATACCCCCCTCTTCATAAGATCTTTCAAGTGACAGCCCTTGGCCTTCCCTTGAAAAAGAACTCTCAAATGATGAGAAAAAACATGAAAATATGTTTGAAGGTTTTGATGAACCAAATTACAAGTTAAAAGCCAATTGCATGTTAGTTCAAGCATCACCTACTATTATTGAACTCGGTATCCTCCAAAAAACATATTTTATTTCGCTCGATGACTGGTTTTAGAAGAAAAAAATAAGTTAAAAAAATCGCTCGCTCCTAAAAATTGCATTCGCCTCAAAAATCATCCGTTTCCCGAAAATAAAATTATCAAAAAAATTTCGCTCGCTCGCCCCAATTTTTCACTGAAAAAAATCCAAAGAACTATAAATCAAATTGGTGTGGCCTAATGATATTCCATTACAGGAGTTCGACGATCGTGGAGCCAATACACTTACTTACGAATATCTCTGTTAAGCTACAGGACGTCACCAATGTTTTCTCACATTTCTGTACGTGTGTGACACAAGAATCCAGTGTGAGATACCCATGTGAGATTCATGCATCTCACATCACATGACCACCCTTGACGGAACAATGCAAACAACGTCACGTCACAATATTGAAACGTCAGAAAAAATACAACTTCCCCGGAATGGTGCGGCAACGTCGAATTTTTACACCGCTTCATTTTAGAAACCCATGAATAACTACGCTTAAGATTTTAGTTCAGAGTTTTGTACTTTTAGTACAAAACCAAAACACATGCGATCTTTTCAATTATGCAATTTATTTTTTGCTACGTTTCCTAGTTTCGGAGAATAGATTTTCGTGTATCGGCGGCCATGTTTATTTTTTCTAATTTTTGGCAGAGAAATGTGAGAAAAATAATCAGTCATGGTAAAAATGTGAGACTGGACAATTCCACCCTCGGGTTCACATTTTCTATCATCAGAAACTCGGCAAGCCTCGTTTCTGACTAGAAAATGTGAACCCTCGGGTAGAATTGTCCTGTCTCACATTTGAGACCATGACTGATTATTATAATCTCTCAGTTAGACCCAAATAAAGCAGTTGGTCACGACTCTGTTAGTAATCGAATGCTAAAAGAGGTCAAGACTGAAATTGCATATCCGTTATTACTACTTTTTAGAAGGTCCCTTAGAGAGAAAAGGTTTCCAAAATCTTGGAAACTGGCTCACGTGATTCCCATATTTAAGAGTGGTGACAAATCACTTGTTTCTAATTACAGACCCATAGCTCTGCTTAGTACTTTAAGTAAAATTTTCGAGAAGATAGTATACAAATACATCTTCAACTTTATGGTTACTAACGATCTTCTATACAAATACCAGTCAGGTTTTATACCGGGACATTTGACATCCCATCAGTTAATTGAACTTGTTCACAATATACATCAAACACTCAATGATCGCGAACATATGTGTCTGATATTCTGCGACGTGAGCAAAGCTTTCGATAGGGTTTGGTTGAGGGGTCTTCTTTTGAAATTAGAACGTTATGGAATAAAGGGGGATTTACTCGCATGGCTTAATAGCTACGTCTCTGGCCGAGAGCAGAGGGTAGTGATACGTGATTCAGTATCAAACATAGGTTTATTAAAGGCTGGTGTTCCACAAGGATCTATTCTTGGCCCTCTCCTTTTTCTCATATTTATTAATGACATTGCCAATGATTTGCTAGGGCTATGTAGATTGTTTGCAGACGATACGTCAGTCGGGGAACGGTCGTACGAAATCGATAGTCTACGAAATATGGTGAATATAGATTTACGTAATATAGCGAACTGGGCAAATGATTGGCTAGTCAAATTGAACCCTGATAAAACTGAAATAATGTACTTTAGTAACAGGGGTACCCCAGATGATTTATGGTTTTGCTCAGAAAATATTATTATTCAACCTGTAGACAATCATAAACATCTTGGAGTAACCCTAAGTTCAGATATAAAATGGTCAAAACACATCGACAACATAGTCAAAACAAGTAGCAGTTATGCGCAAACTTAAATTCAAGGTCTCTCGACAGTTTTTAGAAAACCTGTATCTGACATTTATACGACCAAGAATACTGTAGTGAAGTATGGGATGGTTGTTCCAATTCTGATTCCTATAGAGTTGAGCGTATCCAGTATCAAGCTGGACGGGTGGTGACCGGATTGACTGCCTACGCGAGTAACGAATCTGTTTATGCGGAAACGGGATGGGAAAAACTTTCAACTCGGAGAGAAAAACGAAAATTATTTCTCTTTTATAATAGTTCAGGGAAACGTTCCGTCGTACCTTTCCGATCTTTTACCCCCGACTGTCAATGCGAGAAACCCATATAACCTCCGGAACGCAAACAATTATACTACACCGCATTGTAGACTCTCCTCATTCCAAAACTCGTTTTTTCCATCAACCACCCGATTGTGGAATAACTTAGACCACAATATAAGAGATACGCCAAGATCCAGTATTTTTAGGGCAAAATTAAAGCGGGTATACATGGACAATAATAATCCACCCCTATATTTTTCTTTTGGTTCGAGACAAGCTAAGAAGGAGGTGTAGTGCTCTAAAATGTGACCTTTTCAGATGTAGTATTATTGACAGTTGTTCTTGTGATTGTGGTAATGGAATTGTACTTGTGATTGTGGTAATGGAATTGAAACAACTGAGCACTATTTTCTTCATTGTAACAGTTATAATCATCTTCGAGAAAGAATGATGAATGATATACTGGACCTTGGCGTTAGACCCACTGTGGAAAATATTCTCTTCGGCAATCCAGAACTAAATTATGATCAAAATTGTCAGTGGCGGATCCAGAGTTTCTGCTAAGGGGGGGCCCGACCAATATTTTTTTCAAAAGGGGGGGGGGCGGAACCCATTTTTTTAAAAAACCCCTAGGAATTTTAAATATTTTCCGGACTAAGGGGGGGGCGGGCCCCTCCGGCCCCCCTAAATCCGCCACTGATTGTTCACTCTTCACAACAGTACAAAGGTATTTGACTGGCACTAAAAGATTTGTCTAACTCAAAATAAACAATGATCTGTTTAAATTTTGCTCACATCGGACATTGACCTTCAACAGGAAATCTTACCACCATGCTGTTGCTATTATATGCTATTTTTTTACTATTATTTTCGCATAATATAACTAATAGTGAATATCTTCTGTAACAAATTGTCATCTGTAGTTAGTATTTCTGTATAACGGAGAAGACCTCGTAAGTTTATAACTTGTGTCTCATCCTTTGTCATATATGTTTGATTTTGACAATAAAATACGTTTAAAATCAAGGGTATGTTCAGTCACTGTTGCAGTTGTCACTAAAGAAGTTTTACGGTCGTCACCATGATTTGACAGACCGTTACAATGTTTCCATTTCACAGATGAGAATGAGTTCATTACCGGACTTACAAACACCGACTGTGACAAAACCGGACTTTTCACTTGCAGTGTGACGAGTTCAGAATCCCTCCTTGTGACACTAGCTGTTTATTTCACTATACTTTTTTTGTTTACAGAATCCCTTCTTGTGGTTCCAGCTGTAGGTATAAGTTTGAAGATTATACACGGTTTTGGGCATGTATCTTCCAAATTTTATGACATCTGTAATGTGAAAGATTTAGTACTAGTAGAAGCTGTAAATAAGGTACGTAACTTCTTCCAATATCTTGTAAACTAAGGATGAATTGAATTTTTATGTTTATACTCTTTCAACTAAGTCGGGTATTTTTCAAAACAAGAAAATTGTTTTAAAAAGTAAATATGACGTAGAGCGTTGCTTTACGATAAAATATAAATTAGACTTTTTATTATTGTCCGATGCAATAAAGGGGGGGTATCTGAAATTTACTTTTCAGTACTTCCTCCTGCAAAGATTACTTCATAAGCGCATCTCCCCTTTAAACCACTTTTAAGAGGGTATGAATGGGGGTACTCTATGACGGTAACGATAGGACATTTGAAGCCCTTTCACGATTGACGCTAGTATTTTTGACAATTCGCGGTAAAAATTTGATCGATAAAGACGTCAACGGTAGCATAAAAAATCAGTTTCACGGTTAACGGTAAAGGGCATTCATTCCCTCTTTTAAGGGTTTTGATGAAAGATTTACTGCAGAAAGGAATGACACTATATGCAGATGTACATTAGTAAATATAATTATTGTCCAACACCATGAAGGATTGATAAATGCCTTTTCATTTATTTCTAGGAAATGGGGGTGTGAGGTAATCACCACAAGTTGAAAATTATTTCGGTGACATGGGAAAATATGCAGACATTCTGCGTGGATTTATAGAAATATTTCCTTCATACTAGGCTTTTTTCACGAATTTTATTTGCAATTCATCAATGAATATACCTATATAATATTCCTCTACAACACCTACAAGAACTCCTTTCTTTTGTCTGTTTATCAATTACTCTATGTTCTATAGAATTCTATTGTATACCAATTTGAACTGCCTGGAGGGTTTACCCTGATACTCCAGTGATGACAAATTGGTATACAATAGAATTCAATAGAGCATTGAGTAATTGATTAATAGACAAAAGACAGGAGTTTTGAAGGAGTTCTTGTAGGTGTTACTAGAGGAATATAGGTATATTCATTGATGAATTGCAAATAAAATACATTTATGATCCAGGAAATTCGCCATAAATCCTAATTTCCATGGTGATGGATCTCATTGATCTGAAAATCTTCGATACAGGCAATTTCAGCATTAGAATTATCGCAGAAAAGAATCATCGGCTTATTTATACAAGTCAGAAAAAATCAAAAATCTAAATAAATATTTTGAACAGATTATGTCTACACAAGTTATATGTATGTTTTCAGTATCCCCTACTCAGTGGATGAGAAATAGATTAATATAAAGCACAAACTTACCGTATTACAAATTTGTACAACTTTTTCAATATTATATACTATTTGAGAGTTGGTGTATTTAACCTATTGTTTTTCAGCAATCAGTGATTTGTTATATGGCTTTACTTATAAAGGATAAAGAAAAAGATAACATGGTTCCTTTATTTATGGTGAGCTTAAGCTAAGCATGGACCTGCTTTTTCAAGATTTGATTTTAATTCATCATTAAGTGTAACCTTGATTTTAGAAGTTTTCAGCTATAAATAACGAAAAAACCCGAAGTTACTGTTAATTTAGTTTCTGCATATGAACATTTCGACAACTTATGTCTTTTCACTACAGATCAAATCAAAACATATGGAAATCCACATACCGAAATATGTGTAAAAGTTGATAGAGAACAAATTACCAATAGGATGTAAATAGTAAAGCCCGAATCAGTTAAGGACAGAGCTATGCGAGATGGGGATACTCCTTAGTTTTGAACAAATTATTGTTAATTTAGATATTGCAAATTTCCAAATAAATAAAATCGGTTTTCGACCAGCACGGAAGTACTGGCTACTGGGTTGGTGAATACCCTCGGGGACTTACAGTCCACTAGCAAAGGCATCGGCCCAGTGGTAATAAATAACAAAAATACCAAAGTTACCGTTAATTTACTTTCTGCATTTTCGCATTTCGACAACTTATGTCTCTTCATTGCAGATCAGATCATAACATTTGGAAATCCAAAATCGAAATATATGTAAAAACTGATAGAGAAAAAAAATACCAATAGGATTATTGGTAATTACTAAACAAATTACTAAACATATGTACGGAAAAAATAAAGATCTAATCAAGGAGGACATTTTTACTGCAAGGCCATTTGGATTTAATGGAAGAAAGGTTTGCTTACACAAAAAGTTAATCCTGACATTTTTTTTAAATACGGCAGATTTCATGGAGTAAAAGTTATGTTGCATTTATTTGCACTTTCCAATGGATACAGTTCTATTCCTTTAGTTACAGCTATAACAATTCCTTCAAAAACTCCGATAACAATTCCTTCAAAAACTCCCGTCTTTTGTCTGTTAATCAAACAATCAAAGTTTGCATAATACCATTGTCTACCAGTTTGTCATAAGGAGTATCATCTAATACAAATTAAGTAGACCTATAAAACTTCGAAAAAATAGTTTAACCCCGAAGGTACTGTTATATCTATTTTATGGGTTGTAATTAAATACTTTTATTTCAGAAATTTCAACCAAGTACACAGACTATGCAAAAAATATACAGAAAATCTCAATTATCGTTATTTAATGATTTTTATGCGAGAAAAATTTAATACTTGTATATTTTAAATGGATTTTGCTGAACATAGATTTTAACCAATGTGATTTTCTTGTATGGGCTGTCCTCAAGGCAGAATATAAGCTTTCAAAGATTGTTACACCTAACACAGCAAAAGACGATAAAGCATGTCGATAAAGTTGAGAATGTTCCAATATGAGGCTGTAGATGGTTCGTATGCGACTTATACCTTTGGCCTTATTGAAGGACGACTTTTGATCAGAAGTGTGTTTATAAAAATACCTTAGATCATAAACAAACTGTTTTTGGGAACAAAGATACTAAAAAAGAGATATACATAAAATTGTATTTAAAAATAAAATATGACACCACAGGTGATTATTTTTGAGCTTCCTTTTAAGAGAATTCGATAATTGAAAGGTAAGGCAAAGTTTGTGGCAGGAGAGTGATTTAGCAAAGGGCACAAAAGTTGAAACATTAACATTGACTACTTACTAGATTTCTTAATGCCCTCTGTTTCATCTCGACTCATGAGATTATATCATTGATTCTTGGCTCATTTTTATTTTGGCTCCCCAATTAAATTCTAATGGTTATTTTTTTCTCACCAGTTTTTTTTATACATTTTATGGTTTGCCAAATGTTTTGATTTGAACTGCACTGAAGATACTAAAGTTGTCGAAATGGGCATCTGCAGAGACTAAATTTGCAGTATCTTTGGTTATTCCTATCTTGTTTTCTTCAATGTCCTTATCTTCTGTTAACAACTTATTCCATTTCTTCAAAATCATTCTCAGTATATTTCTTCCAATATCTAGAGTACGGAGTAGATTTCTTCAATGTTCTTACCACTGGTAGATTTTTAGCTCACCTGGCTATGCCAGGGTGAGCTTTTGCCATCACTTGGCGTCCGTCGTCCGTCCGCCCGTCCGTCCGTCGTAATTCTTTTTTCAAAAATCTTCTCCTCTGAAACAACTGGGCCAATTTAATCCAAACTTGGCCTGGGTCATCACCAGGGTATGTAGTTTAAAAAATGTGTTCGGTTAGTCCTAGGACCAAACAACATGGCTGCTGTTACTAAAAATAGAACATAGGGGTAAATTGCTGTTTTTGGCAAATAACTCAAAAACCATTGCAGATATCAAAAATATGACGTGGAGGTAAAATTGTTCAGAATGACAAGATCTACCTGCCCTGCAATTTTGAAGAAAATCGGAAAACCTGTCTCAGAGTTACAGCCCTTTTTCCGTAAAATTTTCAAAATTTATGCATTTTTTATTTTTTATTTCAAAAACTGTAACAGATAGAGGTGAAGTGTAAATTGC
>MJUU01014433.1:185925-211084 GCA_002080025.1 Modiolus philippinarum | reverse complement strand
TAACTTGAAGAGCAATGTGGCAACACTGTTAACACAGTAGTATATTACAAATTATATCTTAACTAAAACTCTTATTCCGTAGCAATGGCCTGATGTTCTCTAAGCCCAAAGATTCATTGGTCCGAGTCCCATTAGTCTGAAGGCCCATTGGTCCGAAGTCCCATTAATCCGAATGTCCATTGGTCCAAACTTCCATTAGTCCGAAGAAGCCTATCAGTTGTGTTTAATACTTTGATATATTTTCTTTTACTCGTTATTATTTCCATTTATAATCCTTTTTAATAAATCGGGACAACTGAAGACCCCATTCTTCCATATTTAAATCTTTAAAAAAGTACGGGTTACCGTGCTTGTTTTTACTTGAGATAAAATCAAGTTTTGCTCATTAATAGCAATATCCGTACCTTGATTTATACAAAATGCACGGGAAATGTAGATTGGTAATCTTTCACCCCGTAGGAAGCTGTACAATGGGAGATGAGGGGAATGAGCTTTTGAACGGAGGGTAGGGAGCTCAGGTAAGACATTTAGCGTGCAGACGAAATGACCTTATAACTATTTGATTGGCAATTTTTAAACAAACTATTTTATATATTTTATATGCCTATAGTCATAAGTAAACAATTGCATTACTTGCCTTTCTATGAGTTGTTTCAAAAGAAAATTATTAACAATTTTCTTTTTTGAACCAAAATTTTGAGGGTTGCGAGCTCCGTTCAGTTGGTAGTGAGCCAGTATTTTATATATTGAACGGAGGGTAGTAAATGTATTGAACGGAGGATAGCGAGTACGCAATGTTAAATGAAAATTCATGTGCAATACTACGGACGATTCATGCCATTTACTACAGAATATTTATGCATGGGTCCTGTATACCACTCCCTGTCCAAAAATCACGCTTCTCAATTTGTAAGCTTCTTGCTTTCGTGAAATCACGCATCGCGACTATTTTTAGAGAAATTTTTATTTCGCGAATTATGCTGCCGAAATGGACCTTTTGACGGATCGCGCTTAGACCCCATTTAACGACCGTCTTTGAAAAGTAAGTGTCACATGAGCGATATCAAAAACTATTTATGGATAGGATCTTATATACTATATAGTATGCAAATTCATTTATTATTAACCATCACTACAGTTCATGGCATAAAATACATTGATTTAAAAGTCTCATTTCTATATTAAGTTTATGGACTGATAACACAAGATAACTGTATTTATGAAGACAACAAGATATAAGGGAGTTGTAGGCGAGGTTCGTTGTCGCCAAGACCAATCTGCCAAGGACAGTTGGTATCGACAATGACTAATTATCGATAATTATTATATTAATGTCATAGACGAACAACAAATTTGAAAACTTATCTTGCTTTACTTACCAAGGATGACACAAGTATATATTGAATTGACACCTGCACTTTCTGGTAATGATATAGGTGAAGCAGATTCATAATACATCGGCAAACGAATACCAAAGCAAGAACGAGGAAAGGGGAAATTCTAAAATCATAAATCCAAAATCATGGCAATTCAATGCAACATGAATTGAGACAGTATGACAAAGACTAAACAAATAAACAAAAATTAACAATAACGCCACAAAACTAAAGCACTAGCAGTGTGAACCCCTATAAAAAAGTTAAAAAAATAATGTATATAAATTTTGGTTTCAAAAAAGCAAAATAAGGGAATAATTTGCGAGACAAAATAAATGATGTTCATTATTGATATTACATGTTACCTGTTACCTGTTACCTATTCTGTACTCTGCCATCTTTTTCAGATGAACCACTTCACAGCTCGAAGTGTAGAAATATACTATAAGGGCGGTTAAAATTTTATATTCCTTATCACACACACACTTTAAAATTTCCATATCATCATTTATATACAGCATTTCTTTCGGAGTAAAGTAAAATCCATCACCACATTTAAAATCTAAAACGCATTCCACATGCCTTTGTACATACTTTGTACAGATACGCCACCACACCACACTCAATAAAGTCATTTCAAACAACATAATATCAGGTAGTGTTCATCTTTCTACAAATTCATCTGGTAATAAATATCTTGACATATTATTAGTGTACAAGCTAAATAAGGCTAGATCGCTTCTGATGTAACGCAAAAATATAACTACTGGCTATTCGCTCAATATCTGTGTGGATATCTTCAAGGAAGTGAAAGTTGGTACAGTCCATTATCATTTGGAGAAGATTGTCCCTTATACTAAATAGTTCTTTAACAATATCTTCACAGATTGTTTCTAATAATAGATTACGTAATTTTTGGAAAAACCTCCGTCTAATATCTTCTAGAGTTTGACAGTCAAGTATGAAATGTTTAACATCTTCAGGTTCCTTAAAACACAATTGACAAATAGGACTTATATTATGATGACTGAATTTAGCTCTATCTATTTGGAGAGTATATGTACCACAAATCATCTTCGACCGACTTAATACAAGCACGTTTCAGTTCCACAACTTTTCCATACATTATGGACAGTCCCAAATTTAAAATCTTGATAATTAAGGTATTTTAATGAACTTTTTGATCCTGCTTCAGTAACTAAGCGATCCTTCCAGTAACTTTCGATAACTCTATTCACTAATTTCTTCCATATTAATTTCCCAGGAGTAACATCAAATAAGTCCAAATGTCTTGGTAACTGATAAAGTTCCATTAATTTCATAACATGAATAAACCAACTGTCTGAATTTTCTGATTTTAATGATAATTGTCTCATAGCGATTTTATATTCCAACGAGTCTTTATTGTCAACTATATTCCGAAATGTACAAAGCATACGTTTGTGGATCTCTGACTCTATTGGTAATTGACCAGCTAGTATAAGGACCGCTGAGTTGGCTGTTCTTACAGGAAGGTGTTGGATCTGTTTCAACAAAGTCACATAATAACCAGACAATTTTGACATGTCACTTTTTGTTAATCTTATTACATCAATTCCATACAAAAGTCTAGGTATAACGAAACATTTGATCATATGAACGGAGATCATAGGATTAATCCCATTTAAACCATATAGCCCAGCACCCATTAAAGCATATACTGTTTTACGGGCAGTTTGTATTCTATCCGAGACCACTTCTTTAACTCCAAACTTAGATGAAATATCTCTTTTTATTCCCAAATGTGTTGCACTATTAGGTGTACTTAACTCTTTATTATTCATAGTCCACTTGAAACCAGATTTGTCCCTTATCTTTAAAACACAAGACTTTTGTTCACTAATAATATAACGGTACTTGTTTGCATGATATATCTGTATATCTATCATTGCTTGTAAATCATAAGGATTATTAGCAATCAATGTCACATCATCAGCAACTGTTGGTACTCCACAGTAGACNATACTATCGTAGCTAGACATAGATCACAAAATTAATCAGTAAAATACACATCGTTTATGCTATTTATAACTTGTTAACAATCAATATAATATGTTCGCCTGATACTGAGGAAACGGTGGTGTATGAATATTTGTAGTAGTAACTATCAAAACATTAACAAATTGCTTCAAATCATTAGTAAAAATACAACTCTTAAATTATGTGTTTTCAGATAATTGATCTAGGGTGAGTTAAACTGATAAAAAGTCGCCAAATACCGAACTATTTCCTACGCCATGACATTGTGATCTGTACCCAAAATCTAATAGATAGTACGCACTGATCGAGTATATGAAAATATTTTGAGACATACTACAGACCTTTACAAGATATATTTTTCAACATCCCCTTAAACAGCACTATTTATTAACTTGCAGCACTTGAATTGTACCCCAGCAATACTCGTCATACCTGTCATGTAACCCCAATTATGGAGGAAAACCCCCATGGAGGCTTTGAAAATGAAAAGTAAAATTGGCAAAATTTTAGGCAATATGATAGAATTATGAAGCAATGAATAGCTTGAATGTTACTATAAAAACATTAGAGCATTAAAAGATAACACAATATACCAACAGACTCCTAATAACCTTTTTTAGGATAATACATTTTGGGACACGTGATGAAACTTAAAAAACAGTACGAGTATTGTATACGAGTATTGTTGGGGTACAATTGATCCATTAACTTTATTTCGCCAGAAACCTACAAATTTATTATCAGTATGAAATATGACAAATATGACATATTTTGAATCCACAGCCGTCATCAATGCAGAAGTCTTGTCGGAATATCTAGACAAAATGGAAATTTTCTGCTTTTTAGTTTTGTTAGGTTTTCATAACTTCACAATAAGCAAACGAAAGTATATCTCGGATACGATAAAAATTGTGATTAAATTTAAAACTTTTAGTTTAATATTATATTATAGTCACTAAAACGTCCTAAACTGAGCATTTTATATATCTTTTATATTGTGGTTGAAAGAATTGAAAGAATAATCCCTAAATTGAAAAAAAAAACACAAACACAAACTGATATTTTGATGTAAAATGTAAATTTTCAACAGAGCAATTTCCAGTTTTGTAGTTTATATTTGTTCAAAATATTATGATTACATTTAATGAATATTCATTTGCATTCCGTCAATTTGATAGACGTACTAACTTTTTAATAATTTTTTTTTTTATGATTTGGTTTTAGTATTGAATGCATTATTTTGAAGTTTCATAGGGAAAGTGTTGACCGGGCGCACATTTTCAACATGAAGCACATTTTCAACATGAAGCGCTAACGCGCTTCATTAAAAATGTTCTTCGGTCAACACTTTCATACCCCCAATGAAACTTAAAAATAATGCATTCAATTCTTAAATGCAGATATGAACAAAGTTTGTATCGAACTAGGCTATGATTCAATTCCTGTAATGTCTGTAAAATTAGTTACTCGCAGTACTTTTTCAAAAAAAAAAAAAAAAAAAAAAAAAATTCATGCACTTAAGGACGTAAATATACATCCTTGATGCACTTCATGTTCTGTAATTAATCTGTATATGATAAAAATACGTTTTTATAGTTAAAATCCAAGTAAGAAATGACACATATTTCTTTTTATTTCAAGATTTATATGTAAACTTTACAATGGCTTCAGGTAAAGTGCTACAATATTTTTGTTGAAGGAGGACAAAAAAATGCCGGGTGACCGAAAATTTGGGCCAGTCCTTTTACTATTCCTCTTTTTGGATATTTCAATTTACTTTATATATTTGTCCGCTTTACCTTTTATTAATCATTTCATTTTGTCCATAAATATAATGTGGCCATTTCACAACATTTTTTTAAATTCAATGTTTGGATCGATGGTATAGCGCAGTTCTGCCGGTTGTATCATAGCTGATGTTCTCCAAGGTTTTTGATTGTGACTTCTGTTGTTTTTAGCTCATTTGGCCATGTAAGCTTAAAACCATCACTTTACGTCCGTCGTCCGTTCAAAAATCTTCTCCTCCAGTGAAAATGCTGGGCCAAATGTAACAAAACTTGGATTGAATCATCACCAGGGCACGGATTTTCAAACTTGTTTTCGATTAGTGTGAAGAAGGTGCACAAGGTGACAACTTACTAAAAATAGAATACTAGTATAAGGGCCAATTGCTCATGAACTGCTGTTTTTTAAAACTAACTCAAAAACCCTTACAGATGCAAAAATACGAGAGAGTCCTAGAATGGTTGGCATGACAAGATCTACATGTCCTGCAACATTGAAGAAAATCAGAAACATATCATGGAGTAATTGCCCTTTTGTGCTCATCCGGATATAGCAAGAGTGAGCATTTGCTATCACTTGGCGTCCGACGTCCATTCAAACTTGGTCACAATGGTCTTTGGATGGTCCCTTCAAAAGTTAAATCGGACTGCAAGGCCTGCTCTCTATCCAAGATGGCCACCAGAGGGAAACTTAATTAACATTGGACCCAACTGAAACTTCTCAGAATCTAATAGTCCAATTAAAATCAAACATAATCAATAGTCCTTAGATGACCTCTCACAAAAAATATCCTGCAATTCTCTAGCTCATCAAAAATGACCGTCAAAGGGAGCAAAGTTTGACATTAGACGTATGGAAAATACATTCAAAGAGTCCTCAGAAACTGTTAGTAATAGCCCCAAACTTAGTAACAAGGTTCTTAGGTGGTCCCTTAAAAATGATGGTTGCCAGAGGGGAACAAAGTTCAACATTTGATCCAATGGATAAGTGGGTAGTTAATACAGAATTCCCACAATCTGGCGGTGAAAAGGGGATGGTTGCGTAGCCCCCCCCCCGAATTCGCACTTCAGAACAAAATTTAGAAAGCAATAGTCCTCAGATGGTCCATTCCAAAAAAGTATCCAGCAGATCCATACACTAGTATTTCCTCTAAGATTGCCGGGAAACAGTATATATTGGACCTTATGGAAAACACATCCAAAGATTTTCTTCTCAAAAACTACAAGTCGACCTAGAACTAAACTTTTAACAGTGGTCCTTAGATGAGCTCTTAAAAAGAAGATATTCTGCAGATCCGTACCTCTTCCAAGATCGCCAACAGCGGGGAACATATCCCGGTAGTTTAAAACTGGACCCCATGGAAAACATATTCAAAGATCTCAGAAACCAAAAATCCAATTTTAACCTCAAGATTTATTAGTTAACCCCTGGGAAAATCTTACTTGATAGTCATGTGAGGAATACAGGCTCATTTGAGACTCTTGTTGTTGTATATCTTGGGAAATACTGCTGATGACATCTCTCCACAGTACACCGGTAATGACCTAGGCATTGTCAAACGTTTTCTCTAAACGAAATAAATGAATAGGCAAAGAGATAGCTAGTCGATTAAAAAAAACTAAAACATAAGACTACCATGCCCCGGAAATTAAATTTGATAACAAAAAAGCCAAGGTCATAAACATTTGGAAATTTCTTTTCTCATCTAATGTCAACTGGACGATTCACATTGAAAACGTAATGAAGTCAGCAAAAACAAAAAAAAACAAAAAAAATAATAATAATAAAAACATAAAAAATGAAATAAAATAAAAAAATAGAAAAAATAAAACAAATCAGCGCCCTACAAAATCATTAAAAATGATTTAATATAATATTTTCCTGAAATTTACCATATGTGGCGGAAAACTTGGATGAGGTATGAACCTAAAATCACAAACTGAAGGGGACAATCCTAGGACGGTTAGGTTTGAATTTAAGCGGATTCAGAGAAGTTTCTATGTGGGCAGTGCTCCATTGTTAAAATGAGGATAATTACAGAACAGAATTGTCAAGAACTGAAATCCAAAGCGCAAAAAGACAAAGCAGGTACACAACCACCGGAGGAATTGTCAACCACAATGGCCCTGACTTCGCACAGGCATTTCAAAAGAAATGGTGCACCAAGCCTCTCCTTCCATTGCTGTGGTGTCCGGTAGCAACTCAATAGCAATTGCTATTGAAATGTCGTAGACAGTTATAAGAAATGTTCATCCAAGTACTAGGTAAAATAAAGAAATCAGCCAAAGACTGCTAAGCTCACCCCGTTGCGCAGCATTATCACATGTGGAACATATCACATGTGGAACATGTTAGTAAACAGGAATGGACTATAATCTTTCTTCCTTAAAGCATTTATGCGTAAAGTAAAGGTCAGAGACGACACTGGAAGCATGCATTCTAGCTTTCAGCCCAAAAGCATCATGCATACCAATATGGTTGATGATGGGCATGAATGGACTTTAAACGTTCCATTTATTCGAGTTGCCCATACACAAAATGTAGATGTAAATCAGAGACAACATTCCAGCTGTCATCCAAAAATGCATCATGCATACCAATGTGGTTGACGAGGAATATTTAAGTAAAAGGCAATGGACTTAAACCATTCTACCTGAGTCGCTCGTGCGATAAATGTAGGCCGGAGACAGCATCCGAAGCATGCAGTCCATCTGTCATCCCAAGTGGATCATGTACACCAATATGGTTGATGTCGAACATATCAGTAAGCCGGAATGGACTTTGACCATTCTACCAAACGTAGTCACCCACTCGTTAATTGCAGGTCAGAGACAACCATTCCGAAGCATGTTAGCTTTCATCCCAAAATGCACACTTGAACCATTCTACCTAACCGAGTCACTCATGCGTAAAATGTAGGTCAGAGACAGCACCCGAATAAACGAAAAAGGGGTATGGAGTAAATGCATGTGAGACACAGTTTCTATAAATACAGAGCAAAACCAAGCAATGGAACAACGCTTTCATAATGGTTCTTCATCTTGAAGTCACTTTGCTCATACCTAATGGTAAGTTCAATACGGCCTCTAGCACCGGTTTGAGCGGAATTCATTCATTGCTAGATATCGATTAATGCTATATCCATGATATTCTAGTCATGGATGCTGGATCGTCAACAAACATAAGATAAAATGGCAAGTGTTCTTACAAATGTTGTCACCCGTTGTCCGACAAAAAGACCAACAGAAGACAATCACAAATATATAAACAACCACAGGACACTCATCGAGTCAATTGCAAGAAAACTTTGCAGGATAAAATAGTGAGATGTTGGCACTATAAACGGATGGAAAGAATAACATTTTGAAATTACAAAAAAGAAAATGCGAAACTTTTGAATATATGATAGTGTATCCATATGAGATATTCTCTAAGGAACAAGTGCATCATAATTGAAATATATTTAGAGCATACATCCGTCTCAAGGTTAATCTTTTTTGCGGACTCCACACTGCAGGAGAGATAAACTCCTGCATGTATTCCAGGTGTCATTCCAAAATGTTTGTGCATACCAATATGTATGATGCAGGATTTATCAGTAAGCGGGAATGGACTTAACCATTTTACCTAACCGAACGCGGACGCACAAGCCCCCTCACTTCGTGAGGTGAGTTAAATGAGTCTTGAATCACAGTTCGGACCTGAACTCCATATTTTTCATAATGGACTGATATCTGTTCAAGAACCTTTTTAATCATCATAGGAGACAGTCTTTTTTTGAAGCCTTGATTAATAAGGCGGTCGCAGAGATAACTATGCATGATGCGAAAGTTTGCCTAATTGGTGGTACTCTCGAGTAACGAATAAACTGTGAAACATACTCGTAAGCAGAAGTTTAAATACTACTGATCAAGTTAGGGAAAATAATTTTGCAATTAAACTCGTCCCTTTTACTTGAATGTTCATTTTCGTCAAATTCGGGGTGTAATTCCAAAAAAGATCTAGATCTAGCGGTTTCAATTTTACTATATGTTCCCTGATGGTGGCCATCTTGGATAAGATGCGAACCTGTCGGGCATATGTAGAAATATTGCAGTGCATGATAAATCAAATAGTTTTAATTCAAACTAAATCTCTTCTACAAACTTTTTGAAATACAAGTAAATAAACATCAAAATCGTGAAAATTCAACGAAAACAAGAGGATCTCAAGAGCCCGTATAGCTCACATAGACCTATGGACATCAACTGGCAGACATGAATAGCATCAAACGTTGAACTATGTACTCGCTGGTCGCCACCTAGGATGAGATAGGAACCTGCAGGATATCTTTTTGGAGGGAAATCTAAGAATCATTTATCTTTCAATGTGTTTATTATAAGGTCCAAATTCTAAACTACGTCCCCACTAGCAGCCATCTGTGATGGGGTACGGACATGCTAGATTACTTTTTAGAAGGGACCATTGTGACTTAAATTGGTTTTAATTGAATTAGTAGTTTCTTAGATCTTTCAACGCGTTTTACGAAGGGTCCAATGTTAAACTATGTTTCCCAATGGCGGCCATCTCGGATAAGGTAGTCCTGCAGGATACCTTTTAAAGGAAGGGATCACATAATGCCTGTAGGATACCTTTTAAAGGAAGAGATCACATAAAGACCAATGTGACAAAGTTCTGTTGTACTTGGACTAGTATTTTCTAAGAAGCAGATATTTAAATGGAATGTATTTCCTTAGTTACTATGTTAAACTATGTCCCCCGCTGATGGTAATATTGGATGAGGTATGGACCTGCTGGATATCTTTTTGGAAAGGTTCATCTAAAGACCAGTGTAACTAAGTTTGTTCCCGATTGGACCAGTGGTTTCTGAGAAGATCTTTGAATGTGTTTGACATAAGGTCCAATGTTAAATTAAGTTCCCCGCTAATGACCATCTTGGAGGAGCATGGATTTTCCGGACATCTTTTTTGGAAAGGACATTTAAGGACCAGCGTGACTTAGTTTGATTCTAATTGGACTAGTAGTTTCTGAGATCTTTGAATGTGTTTGGATGATGTTTAATATTAAACTATGTTCTCCGCTGACGGCTTTCTTGGATGAGGTACGGACTTGCCGGATAGCCTTTTTGGAAAGGACCATTGTGACTGATTTTACTAGTGATTTCAGAGAAAATCAATTGAATGTGCTTTTTCATAAGTCAAATGTTAAATTATGCCATAACGTAGGGGCCAACTTGGATGGGGTGTATCTGTCAGGTACATTCTTAAAGGTGACTACCTAAATGACTACCTCGCTGTAGTCAGGGGAGCTAAAATTGCAATAACTCCTATATGGGTCTTCTATTTTCTGTCAAGTTGCTGCATTAGTAGATCTTACTTCCCTTGACATTTTTGTAATTTATACATCATTTCCATTCTCTGTCATTTTTAAACTATTAGACAAAGAGCAACAGTAAATTTGAACATGTCGATATCTCTACGACCGGTTGTCAGATTTTCTTCATAATTGCAAGGTAGGTAAGACTCACCATACCTAAACATATCTGCAATGGTTAATGAGTTATTTGTAAAAAGCAGCAATTTACCCATTGTTCTAATTTTATTAAATCGACCATGTTGTTTGAGCTTCCGCCTTAAAATAAGGAATGCAAAGTAAGATAACCTGGTGACGATTCAAATCAAGTTTTGTCAATATTGGCCGAGCAGTTTCCGAGATAAAACCTTTGTAAAAAGTTAACGACGCGGTCAACGACTGACGCCAAGTGATGGCAATAGCTGACATATCCCTGCTGGCCAGGTGAGCTTAAAAGGGCAATATATCCAATACATGTCAAAGGATTTTCTTCAAAATCGCATGGGGTAAACACTTGTCATACTAATCTTTTAAAAAGTTACCTTATACTGCATTTTAATCGGCCTTGTTCCAAGACGGACCAATTTTGGAACTAGATACTCTGGTTATTTAGCTTGTATTGATTCAGTGTTTACATATAGGAGATAATCTTGGAAGACTATGATGGATAACTGATGGGCACAAGAATGGCACAAAGTGACAAGATAACTCAAAGGGCAGGCTAAAAATTGTACTTCGATCCATTACAGATGTGTTGAAAACTTAGAATGTGAAATCACCAGGGACTATTACTTTGCATCTTGGAAATAAAACAATATTATACCTTATCGATAGTCTACCATTTTATATGTATTTCCACCCATCATTCGGAGAAATTAATGAAATCGGATGATTTTGTATCACAAACCAGAGGCTCACATGAGTATGTATATCACTTACCTTGTGGTTATACTGATCTAATAAAATTTGCCAACAGGATTAAATGATTAATCTGAAGCGACAGTTAACTGGTAGTAAAATAATTCATGTGGTAGATTACCGTCATGTTATTATGGCTAGTTAATATTAATTTGATGTATGAAACCGTTTTCAAGCAAAAACAAAATAATTTTTCCATCGAGTTCTATGTTCCTGATGGGACCACTTTTGATTTCTGCTTGGTACAAATATATAAAATTTGGAAGATGACCATGTTACCATTCTTGATATCAACTTGATATATGAAACGGTTTTAAAGAATTAGCAGTTTACAACATTTTGACATAGGGTTCAACATTAATTTAAGATCTGCAGTGGCGGTCATCTTGACTTAATGATCGGAACTTAACACTTTCCAGGCGGACTATGCCTTTTGGCATCGTGGACCCTGTGGTTACTTTTATATCCCTCACGGTTTCTCATACATTGGGAGTTGAAGCTTAGCATGCATGACAGACAGAAGGGTACTGTAGCTAAACAAATAACCCCAAAAGGGTCGAGAATCTAAAATGCTGGAATGGAGTTGCAGGTCCATATTTAGTACCAATGGAAAGCCAAAAGTCGTAAAAAGTATGAATTTAGTGACTGTGGGCTGTCATAGACCCCCAGTACTTCAAAACCTGCAGCAAAAATGTCAAGTTCTTGGCTTTTTTGTTTACAGGAAAGGTCTAATAATATGCCAGACACCAAGAAAAAATTTTGAAAAATTTTTGGAATTTTTTTCACCAATTTGTAAGCAAAATTTGCAAAAATCGGCATTTTTGCCACTAAGGGTCTATCAAACTCTGACTCTCCTGTTAAAGGTTGAAGACTTTTCATGTCTTTTATGCACAAAAGCAAAGAGGACTGGCCACTCTACATGTATGCGCAATATAGCATGCCTCACTCATTTTAGCACTCATTTTAGCAGGTTTCCATGACAACTTGAACGTCAAAAATGACCAAAATTGCCATTTTTTCAGCAGGGGTACCTGCACTTGGGTAACCTCTTATAGCGTCCACACCTGATGTCCAAAGTCGGCACTGAGCACCCCAGTGACGTTCCTGAGCACCCCAGTGACCATCTTTGAATGACTGCCACAAGCTGGTAGAATGAAAGTTCAGGCCTATATCTGTCGCTATATTAAGTGCCTGGTATTAATCAAACTAATAAAAATGAATAAACAATTTTCTGAAAATATTTTTCGTAATTCTTTGCTGGCGCTGTAAATGTTCGCCCGGACAAAAAAAAACCTATTTTGCAGGGGACCATTTAAGTACCATTGCGGCAAAGTTTTGTTCTAATTGACTCAGCAGTTTCGGAAAGAAAAGATCTTTGAACTTTTTTCCTATAGGGTCTTATGTTGAAACTGCCCCACTTTGATCTAGTGCGGATCTGAAAACATCTTTTTCGAAGGGGACCATCTAAGAACTATTATGACCAAGTTTAGTTCCAATTGGTTCAGCACTTTCATAGATTTTTTAATTTGTTTTCCCATAGGGTCCAATGTTAAAACTATACACCCTTCTAGCTGCAATCTTGGGATATAGCACTGAGCTGTAAAAAACACCCTTTTTTGCAAGAGACCATGTGAAGGACTATTGTGGCAAAGTTTGGTTCCATCTGGCTTAGCACTTTTAGAGGTTTTCCAATGCTGAAACTGGCGGCCATCTTGGACATAGTTCGGACCTCAAATAAACCCTTTTTGCAGGGGACCATTTAAATACTATTATGGCCAAGCTTGTTCCAACTGGCTCAACACTTTCAGAGAAGATCCTAATAAACATGTTTCCATAGGGTTCGAGGTTAAAACTTCGTTCCTTGCTGGCGACCATCTTGTATAAAGCCCAGGTCTAAAAAGAACACCTTGCATAGGACCACCTAAAGACTTTTGTAGCCAATTGGCTTAGCAGTTTAAAAGAAGTCCTTTTTTGGAGTGTTTTCCCATAGGATCTAGTAATATCAAAACTATGTTCCCCGTTGGTGGTCATCTTGAATTAAGGGTGGACCTCTTTTGCAAGGGACCATCTCAGGACTTTTGTGGCCAAGTTTGGTTCCAATTGGCCCAGCAGCTAATGAAAAGTATACGCCGGACGGACCAAGGGCAAAAAGTGATGGCAGAAGCTCACCCTGCACATGGTTTTAGCTGGCTAGCTAAAAAGATCCAAAAGATTTTCTTGACATGCTTAACATTTTTGTAATTATAACATTACCTCTTTATCCTATCGTTTATAACGTACAAGACAAAAATTAAAACTTTTACCACACAGGAGACCTCAAGAGCCTTTATCGCTCACCTGGGCCATGGCTGACCTAGTCCAAATAACCCAAATTAAACAGAACCTCATTTTCAAGTATGTTAATAGACCCTGATGGTATTTGCTTAAAAGTTAACAGATTTCCTGATGGCAACCATTTGGATATGGCCATCTTTTTTGAATGGACCAACTGAGGAAACGAACATAAAAACTTTGAAGGACACCAACGAAGGACAATTGTGACTAAGGTTTTAATTGGCATAGTAGTTTCAGTGTTTACCCATATGGTCAAATGTTAACCAAGTTCCCAGCTGTTGGCCATCTTGAATGAGGTGCAGACTAATGGACACATTTTAAAGAGGACCACTCAGGAAATTTTGTGACTAAGTTTGGATCCAATTGGCTTTGTTTTAGAGGAGAAAATCTTTGAATGCTTTTCCATAGGGTCCAATGTTAAGCTATGCCCCCACTGGCAGCCATTTTGGATGTGATGCTGATTTGCCGAAACATTTTTCAAAGGGGCCTACAAAGGACTGTTGTGACCAAGTTTGATTCCAATTGGCCTTATAGTTTAAGAAGTGTATGTTAAACTAAGTTCCCTGTTGGCAGCCATCTAGGATGAAGTGCAGACTTACCAGACATATTTTTAGGGCCATTCAAGGACTATTGTAGCCAAGTTTCGATCAAATTGGCTTTGTTGTTTCAGAGGAGAAAATCTTTGAATGCTTTACCATAGGGGCTAATGTTAAACAAAGTTCTCCACTAGGGGCATCTTGGATGGGATGCAGACTTGCAAGGCACATGTTTAAAAGGTGCCAACTAAGGACTATTGTGTCCAAGTTTTGTTCCTATTGGTCTAGTAGTTTCAGAGGAAAAAATCTTTAAAATGTTTTCCCATAGGGTACAATGTTAAATAAAGTTCCTTGTTTGCAGGCATCTTTGAAGTATGGACTTGCCAGACATATTTCTTTAAGAGGACCAACCAAGGAATTTTGTGACCAAGTTTGGATAAAATTGGGGGTATTGTTTCAAAGGAGAAGACCTTTGAATGCTTACCCATGGGGTACGGCAATGTTATACTATGTTCCATCTAAGATGTGATGCAGACTCAATGGAAACAATTTTTAAAGGGGCCAACTGGAGACTATTGTGACCAAGGTTGCTTCAAATTAGCCCAATTGTTTTGTCAGGAGATCTTAGAAAATGTGTTCCCATAGGGTCAAATGGTAAACTAAGTTCCCCGCTTCCAGCCATCTTGGAAGAGGTAGGAAAACTTTACCATGTTAAATAAAGTGTAGTCCTGGATATGCTTAACATTTTTGCAATTTAAACTTGACCTGTATCTCAAAGTGTTTTTGAAATATAAAATCGAAAAAAAATTTGACCAATAAAGGGCCTTAACTGCTATATGGGTACTAGGATATTCTTAAATTTCCATACATACTGAACAATTTTGTAATTCAAAATTAACCTCTATCTATCCTGGGACTTATATTAGTCCCAGATCTATCATAGTTTTTTAAAGAAAAAAAAGAAAAAAAAGAATAAAAAAGAAAAAAACCCCAAAAACAAAACTAGAGGATAACATGCCCCCGCGAAAGGTTGAATCAAATTGGTATTTTATAGTAATATTTATCCCCGCACTTTTTTGAAGAAAATGCGGGGATATTGCTTTGGTCCCGTCCGTCCGTCCGTCTGTCTGCCTGTCCGTCTGTCCGTTAGATGGACCTTGTCAGTGGAACTCCTTCCTCATTTTTGGATTTATGGATTTAATTTTGTTATAGAATTGTTGCATATAGTCTGCAGATGCGCAATAAGCTTTCGGATTTTTGATATTGGTCTTGGTGCAAACAAGAGGCCCCAAGATGTCGATTTTAGCACATGTGAGCTTTTCAGCGGAACTTCTACATTTTTGGATTTAGTTTTGTTATAGAATTGTTGCATATAGTCTGCAGATGTGCAATGAAGTTTCGGAATTTTGATTCCGGTTCCAACTTTGATATAGAATTATTGCATATAGTCTGCAGATGCGCAATAAGCTTTCGGATTTTTGATATTGGTCTTGGTGCAAACAAGAGGCCCCAAGATGTCGATTTTAGCACATGTGAGCTGTTCAGCGGAACTTCTACATTTTTGGATTTAGTTTTGTTATAGAATTGTTGCATATAGTCTGCAGATGCGCAATAAACTTTCCGATTTTTGATATTGGTCTTGGTGCAAACAAGAGGCCCCATGGTGTCAATCTTGACACAAGAGAGCTTGTCAGTGGAACTCCTCCTACATTTTTGAATTTATGGATTTAATTTTGTTATAGAATTGTTGCATATAGTCTGCAGATGTGCAATAAGCTTTCAGATTTTATAAATTAGTTTTGATGCAAACGATTTTAGCACATGTGAGCTTTTCAGCGGAACTTCTACATTTTTGGATTTAGTTTTGTTATAGAATTGTTGCATATAGTCTGCAGATGTGCAATGAAGTTTCGGAATTTTGATTCCGGTTCCAACTTTGATAAATTTCCTGAAAACGTTAAAGACTCATATTCTTAACTTTTAGCATATGCTTTCATTTTATTTTACAAGAGTTTGGAAAAAATTAAATTTTGAATACTTAGAATTCTGAAATATGATTCCAATTTTGGAAAATATCCTGAAAGTCTCAAAGAACACTTATTTTTCGAGTTCTACCTAGCAATCATACATGTAGTAATTTGTTTCAATTAGGACTAACATTTTCACCAACTGAATTTCAAAAATATTTGATTCCAATTTTGGTAAATTTTCTGAAAGTCTCAAAGACCACTTATATTTTGGAATTCTACCTAGCAACAATACTATTAGGATTTGTTTCTATTACGGCAATCATTTTCACCAATTGGATTTTCAAAAATGTTTGATTCCTATTTTGGTAAATTTCCTGAAAGCGTCAAAGACCACTTATTTTTTTGGAATTCTACCTAGCAACCATACCTGTTAGGATTTGTTCCTATTAGGGCAATCATTTTCACCAATTAGATTTTCAAAACAATTGATTCCAAATTTGGTAAATTTCATGAAAGTCTCAAAGAAAACTCATTTTTGGAAATTCTACCTAGCAACCGTATATCCTTTTATTCTTTCTTAGTAAAAATAGTGACTATCAATTTTTTAAAAAATGTGGAGAAAAATTACCCAAAGGGTCAATGACGACTGTTTTCTGTGTCAAACAGGTGAGTGCGGGGATGGCCATCTTTTCTGATGGCACCACTTCTAGCTGTGTCTGTAAGACACATATGATGCCCCCGCTAAACACATGTTATTCTAGGTTGCACAGATAAAATATGTACCCTAAATCACCAAAAAATTAGAAGTTGAACAATGTATATTTTTGAAAAAAAAAGAACCAAAATCAAAATACATACCACATGCACATCTTCAATATAGGTACAATTGCACTGCAAAATAAAAACTTCCTAGAACCAAAACTGTAGGAGTTGTGCAGACAATCTGTGCGCCCTCTATTTATAATTCACCCAATAAATGACTATGTTCAACAATGTGTATTTTTTCCAAAAATTAACCAAAATCAAAATCCTTACCACATGCATATCTTCAATATAGGTACAAAAGATCTGCAGTTTGGGCCCAATAAAACTAGTTTAACCCCGCCGCAGCAGGTTTGCGCCTGTCCTAAGTCAGGAAATTTATTAAGCCTTTGTGTGTCTTGTCTTTTTTCTAGTTAGTTTACTTTATGTCTATAGGAGTCTAGGATGATGTTTATTTCGCTGAACTTGATTACCGTACTCTTTATTCAGGGGCCAACTCCGACCTGCCTTTGGGTGTGGGGTTTTCTCACCAATCATTGAAGATCTTATGGTGGCTTTGAGTTGTTATTACTCCCCTTTGGGTCGTTGTCTCTTTGACACATTCCCCGTTTCCCTTCTTTTTTCTATTCCTAGCATTAAAACTGTAGGCAAACTGTGTACCCTCTATGAAAAATCACTAAAAATGACTAAGTTCAACAATGTATATTTTTGTCAAAAATGCACCAAAATCAAAATCTTTACCACATGCACATCTTCAATATACGTACAAATGATCTGCATAATAAAAACTTTCTAGCATAAAAACTGTAGGAGGAGTTGTGCGGACAAACCATGTACCCCCTCGGACGGACGGACAGAAGGACAGACGGAAGGCGGACGGACGGACAGGGGTAAAACAATATGTCCCCGTCTTATCGTCGCGGGGGCATACAAATAGAAAAGTTTACGGAAAAATGGCAATAACTCTTGGGTCATCAGAACTACAGGCTGGGTAGATCTTGTCATATGCTAATCTTATTTACCCTCCGTCATATTTTTTGCAAAAAAACTGCAATTTAGCTGTTCTTTGTTAAGTATAATGACTGCCATGTTGTGTGACCTGGTACATAGAAAATAACAAATTTGAAACTAGATACCCTAGTGATTATTCAGTTGAAGTTTTATTATCCCCGCACTTTTCTGAAGAAAATGCCGGGATATTGTTTTGGTCCCGTCCGTCCGTCCGTCTGTCCGTAAGATGGACCTTGTCAGTGGAACTCCTCGCTCATTTTTGGATTTAGTGTTTTAATTTTGTTTTAGAATTGTTGCATATATGCTGCAGATGCGCAATAAGCTTTCGGATTTTTTTAAATTAGTCTTGATGCAAACAAGAGGCCCCAAGATGTCGATTTTGACACATGTGAGCTTTTCAGTGGAACTCTTACATTTTTTATTTATAGATTTAATTTTGTTATAGAATTGTTGCATAAAGTCTGCAGATGTGCAATGAAGTTTCGGAATTTTGATTCCGGTTCCAACTTTGGTAAATTTCCTGAAAACGTTAAAGACTCATATTTTTTTAACTTTTAGCATATGCTTTCATTTTTTTTACAAGAGTTTGGAAAAAATAAAATTTTGAATACTTAGAATTCTGAAATATGATTCCAATTTTAGAAAATATCCTGCAAGTCTCAAAGAACACTTATTTTTTGGAATTCTACCTAGCAACCATACATGTAGTAATTTGTTTCAATTAGGACTAACATTTTTACCAACTGAATTTCAAAAATATTTGATTCCAATTTTGGTTAATTTCCTGAAAGTCTCTAAGACCACTTATATTTTGGAATTTTACCTAGCAACCATACTGTATAGATTTATTTCTATTAGGGCAATCATTTTCACCAATTGGATTTCAAAAATATTTGATTCCCATTTTGGTAAATTTCCTGAAAGTGTCAAAGACCCCTTATTTTTTGGAATTCTACCTAGCAACCATACTGTTAGGATTTGTTTCGATTAGGGCAATCATTTTCACCGATTGGATTTTCAAAATAATTGATTCCAAATTTGGTAAATTTCATGAAAGTCTCAAAGACCACTCATTTTTGAAATTCTACCTAGCAACCATATACCCTTGTATACTTTCTTAGTAAAAAAAGTGACTATCAATAATTTGATTTTAAAAATGTTGAGGAAAATTACCCAAAGGGTCAATAACGACTGTTTTCTGTGTCAAACAGGTGAGTGCGGGGATGGCCATCTTTTGTGATGGCACCACTGCTAGTTCCAATTGCCAAGTGGTTTCAGAGACTTTTGAAAGGGAGCTAACGATGGAGGGATGATGGATGCCTAGTGATGGCAAAAGCTCACCCTTGCATAGCCAGCTGAGCTAAAAGGACAATAACGCAAAGGTGGGTTTCAGATTTTCTTCAAAATTGCAGGACAGGTTGATCTTGCCATGCTGATCTTTTTTACACCATCAGATTTTTGATATCTGTAATGGCTTTTGAGTTATTTGCAAAAAACAGCAATTTACCTGTATGTTCAATTTTTAGTAACAGCATCCATATTGTTTGGTCTTCAGAATAATCGAAGTTAACTGCATACTCTGATGATGATTCTGGCCAGTTTAGTTACAATTGGCCCAGCAGTTTCAGAGGATAAGATTTTTGAAATTGTTGACGGATGAAGTAGGACAACAGATGCATCGTGATGGCAAAAGATCACATGGCCTTTAAGCCCTGACAAGTTAAAAAGAAAAAAGAAGACAGGCAGTGGATCCCAGGCAGTTGTATTGTGATGTAGATCTGACATTGTGAAAATATTTTGTTGACATGCTTAATGTCAATTTGGGCAATTAAGAAATCCAACTTTCTATATTGGTAACTAATTCTTTTCACTGCCACCAATTTCTTCACATATAATTTAAATTTAATTTCATTTATTAAGCATGTTTAACTGTGAAAAGAATCGAGGGGTTGACAAAGACAAATACCTAATTCATTTTAAAACTCCTAATGTGATCATCAGATGGGGCTTTAAAATTTAGAAATATATACTATTAGTAATTTGTTTTGCGAGTATGAAATTCTCAGCTTGTATTGCATCGAGTGCGACAGCACGAGATGCAATACAAGCTGAGAAATCCATCCGAGCAAAACAAATTACTAATAGTATTTTTATCGCTAATTCTATTATTGAAACATATCAGATATATGTTTTCTTTTCCAAAGAAATATTTTTTTTAGTTAAACAAATTATTATAGGTTAAATATAGCGCTTTCTTTCTTGGAATTAGTTTTGTCACGAAACGTCACGCGACGTCATATTAATACGCTGTTGCTAACGTCCCATAGAGATTGACGATAAATATGTTCGTATCAGCGCAGTGAAGTGATAATAGAATTATCGTCACTCAGAAACAATTGAAAATTGCGCAAATTAGCGATAATAGAAGATATTTGATCATTTTCTCCTGAAGTCTGTTCCAAGATAGAATTAGGTCATATTTAGATTATGTTCAACAGTTGTTAAAAACAACTTTTATAGCTTATTATATAAGAAAGTATTATTTCACAGTACTTTTGTTGAAGGTGTATAATCATAACCCTTTCAAATACAAATGTAACCAATACCATTAAATTTGATTCTGCTGAGGCAATTAAAAAGAAAGCTTACAAGAACATGTTTCTAACTGGACACAATGCCCACCTTGCAACTGCTTTGAACAATCCTATATCTCCTGATCATTTTAGAAAGAAGTTGGTAAGAAGGATAATTTTTATATGATTTTTGAATACCATACCTAATGTTTATTTATAATATATATAAGGTATGCTTATCTACAGTCAAAGTGTCTTATGTGACCTCCCAAAAGAACTCTGAATGAAAAAGGGTCATATAAGACAGGTGGTCACTTACTACAGGTTAAATCAAAATGAAAATCACTACACTGGGATAAAGAAAACTTGGTCCCATAAGACAGGGGGTCGCTTAATACAGGTGGTCGCTAAGGCATGTTTGACTGTATATAAAGTTAAATGATGATATCATACATCCTTCACAGAAATGAAACTTAAACCTGTGGGTAATACTCGTACTATCCTGCTTTTCCCCCCATGATCAGTGAAGCATAAAGTTGATTGCATTGCATGGATAAATTTTTATCATGGTTTTACCTTTAATTTGATTATGCCTTAATGTATATTTATTAAATATAAAGTCAATCTTATTAGAATACAGATCACTGATGTGTGCTAAAGTTGTGGTAGGGTAGCATACATCAAAGTCCTGCATTTTAATAAGATTAATATAAAGCTTAATAATAATAGCTTAAATCCTTCAAAGAAAATATACTATATCCTGTGAGTATTTTTCCATGATCAGTGAAGCATGAAGTCGGTTGCATGGGAAAATGTATAATCATGTGTCCTAATATGTTTTAATTTAAAGTTTAATGATAATAAGCAATATCAATTGGGCTACATCTCTTGATACATAATGAATTTATCTGTGTAGTTTATGTGAAAGTCCACATTTCAAAAATTAATCGCTCTCAAAAAAATAAATAAATACTCATGAAAATTGGTAGAAAAATCAGTTATTGCATAATCTATCTTTTTGCCAATAGGTGGGGAATGGGGGGGGGTTAACCAATACCAAGTAAGAGTAAAAAATGGGTCAAAGACTCAAATGGCCGGGTTGCGTTTTGGTGCTTCTAGATATAAAATGTTGATTAATTGGTTCCCTAATGGGTCTGTGTATAGAATACGTTGAAAATATTGATAAAAGATGACTAAGTAAAAAAGTCTGGAAAAATATGAAAAAATATTGGAAATAATTCCATAAAGTCAGGTGCACATCTTCAATATATATATAGAAACATTCTGTGAAGTTGATGAAAATTGTAGGAGTTGATTTCACAAAATAGGTACCCTATGTTAAACATTTTGATAAAAAAAATGACTAAGTTCCAAAGTCCAGAAAAATTGGAAAAAATTTCCAAAATATTTCCATAAAGTCAGGTGCACATTTTAATTATATATAGAAACATCCTGTGAAGTTTCAAAGATGTGGGTTGAAATCTGTAGAAGGAGTTGATTTCACAAAATAGGTAACCTATGTTAAACATTTTGATAAAAAAAAAGACTAAGTTCCAAAGTCTGGAAAATTGGAAAAAATTTCCAAAATATTTCCATCAAGTCAGGTGCACAGCATCCTGTGAATTCGAAGTTTCAAAGATGTGGGTTGAAACTGTAGGAGGAGTTGATTTCACAAAATAGGTACCCTATGTTAAACATTTTGTTAAAAAAATGACTAAGTTCCAAAGTCTGGAAAAATTGGAAAAAATTTCCCAAACATTTCCATAAAGTCAGGGGCACATCTTCAATATATATAGAAACATTCTGTGAAGTTTCAAAGATTCGGGTTGAAAACCGTAGGAGGAGTTGATTTCACAAAATAGGTACCCTATGTTAAACATTTTGATAAAAACATGACTAAGTTCCAAAGTCCGGAAAAATTGGAAAAAATTTCCGAAATATTTCCATAAAGTCAGGTGGTCATCTTCAATATATATAAAAACATTCTGTGAAGTTTCAAAGATGTGGGTTGAAAACTGTAGGAGGAGTTGATTTCACAAAATAGGTATCCCATTTTCCCCGCCCGCCCAACATTCACCATACTATAACCCGGATTTGCACTCCGTGCAACCCGGCCAAAAATCAGTTATTCTTCAAATACAAGATATGAAATAATGCCATCCTGTATTAGTTCAAGTGGATTCTAATGCTGCTGATGAGAGGTTACTCCTTGAAACACGTGTACAGCATAACAAAATTTACTGTATTTATGCAACTTTGGTATTTTTGTATGTGGAAAAGAGAAATTAAAACACATACTGTTTTCATGTTTTAGATACAATCATTTGTTTTTCTGAAGTCTTCTTATTCAAAGAAAACTTTTCTTTCAAACTCATATTAAACAGTTTTTATTTCAAAGAGTTATAGAACATGAACCTCTATTGTGGTAGCTATGATAACAGCATACATCATGTACATCCTTCACAGAGAAAAACTTAAACCTGAGGGTAAACCTTACTTATGATGGACAAATGGACTGACAAACCTTCTATCTTAGGTAAGGCATAAAAATTACACAAATTAACAATCATAATATTTGTATCTTGATGTATAGGTATAAAAATGTGTCGTAATCAATCCTTTGATAGTGACCAAGACATAAATTACTAGTGAACATGTACAAGAAAGGGGAAACTTTGAAAGTCTTAAATTCAATTTAAAACCTCTATTTCAAATAGGTTTTGAAATGTTAGACAGAGCAAAATATTTGAATATTTGACGATAATAGGACATAAAGTCCTTCATAAAAAAAAATTAAATACATTCCTTAATAAGTTGAATAAAAATGAAACCCAGCCTCTATCTTGGAATAGATTTTGAACTATACAACTAAACATTGAGGTTTTGAAATGATACCAGAGGGGTTTCAGTAAAATTTCTCAGGTCCAAAGGGTTATTATTCCAGAATCACATTTCCATAATAAACTGTTCTTGGTCACAACAAGATGAATGTAATTTCAAACATTTATAGATAAATGAATGCACAGGAGCACAACTAAAGGTATTATGTTGTGGTGATGTACAAACTGGAACTGTCCATCTAAAATCAATGTTTCACTATTTTGGTACATTTTATATATATACATGTATGTATTGCAGAAAATAGTGGCACAAAGTTTAAACTAAACACAGTTTTCAAAACAATGTTATTTTATGAACATATACATATATATGTACCAGTACTTTACAACCGATAAACAAAATTTTATAACAATTATCATAAAAATGTATATACATATAATACATATTTTATCATATAACATTTAAAGAGTATTTATCTATGTCCATTTAAAATTTTTCTAGTTTGGAAGAACATATTCAAGTTAAATGTTCAATTTCTAAATATACTGTATAATTTTTTCATTGACTGATATCAAATGGTTACTGTGGCATATGAACTAATTAAATCTGTGTACAGTGAGCCATTTAATACAATGCTGTTTTTGTTTTTCACAACTGTTAAAATTTTCTTGTTTTTTTTCTTTCTTTTTCACAGTTGCTAAAAATTTCTTGATTTAGTTTGAATTCATTCTATATTTAAAATTCATTACAAATGTTATATTCTATGTGTCAGAATCCATTTTTTATCACATATATGAAAATAAGTAAGTTGTTAGTTAAATTTATTAAAACATAAATTTAACTAGATTATTCATACATTCCCAACTGCCTAGGATTTTAAGGATTGTATTCAAGGCAATACCAACCTACCAGATGAACGAGGCTTTGTCACACTAGCAAAAATAGTTGAAAATTATTTCTAAGTCTAAGGCCAAAAACTCGGCCAAAAATCATTAGACGGGCTAAACTAAATCTTGAACAGTAAATTAAGGTTCGACTCACACTACAATTATCAAATAAATATCTGCAACGGTTTAGAAAAAAGTGCAGATAACTGATATTTTACAAAAAAATTCAAAGGCCTAAAACTCCTTTAAATACAGTGGATCAGATCAAAAATTTATCTTGATCTGTAATATCAGATCAATACATTAACATGTTAGAAATAAAGGGCTACGCCAAGCGCAGCATGATACGACCGCAGCATGTCGACCACTGAAATTTCAACAAAAGTAGTTTAAAGTGAATGTGGACACAGTATAGAGCTTGACTATATAATTAGATGGACACAAAAAGAAGCTAGACACAGTTATTAGCTAGAAACAAAATAGGGAAAAAACCCTTTTGATTACTTACTGATACAAAACCGTAAGAGCTATGCAAAATATGTACTATCAACTAAAACTTTAAATCCATAGAAATTCAAAGAAAAAATCCATCGAAATCTGATGAAAAATAAAGATATGACACATTTAGAAAAATTGCAATTTTGGCCCCTTTGACCCCTTGTAGCTCCGAAACAGTAAGAGCTACAAAAAATCTGTTGGCATACTACTGAAAGCTTATATCAAGAGGAATCCAAAGAAAAAAATCCCATCGAAATCCGATGAAAAATAAAGATTTGACATATTTAGAAAAATTGC
>MJUU01014433.1:161106-171779 GCA_002080025.1 Modiolus philippinarum | reverse complement strand
AAACATCATACTAAAATTTGAAAATGATTTGTTCACTGGAACCAAAGTTATGCTGTCCACAGACACAAAAATACCCAATTTTACCCCTTTTTGGCCCCTTTTTCTGAAACGGGTGGGGCCATAAACCCGAAATTAAAACCCGGGATAGCCATTATGCCAAAAAACCAAATATAGAAATTTGAAGATGATCCGTCCACTAGAAACAAAGTTATGCTGGCCACAGACGCCGACGCCGACGACTGCGCCATACCATAATACGACCGCAAAATTTTTGCGGTCGTATAAAAAAAATTTCTGAGTCAAAGGCCAATTACTCACTCAAAAATCATTGTCCCACAACCAAACTCAATCATGACCTCTAACTCATTGAGGTAGATTCACATATCAAATATGAAATCAATAATTGCTCATTTTACAAAAATTTTCTAAGTCTAAGGTCAATAACTCTGTCAAAAAATCAGTGGACCAGAACCAAACTTGAACTTGATCTGTGACTCATTATTAGTATTAGATCAATACCTGCAATGGCTCAGAAACAAAAGGCTCTCAAGAGCCTGTATTGCTCACCTGAGCCATGGCTGACATAGACAGTCTACATGAATCTATTGATGAAAATAAGAACTATATATAATTTATATAGCCACTGAAAAAAGTATTTACTTAATGAAATTTATTAAAAATTACATCATTAAAAAGAATAATTATTGCTTTCTATATAATTTAAAGGGAATTTATATCTTTTACATTTATTGAAATCAATAAATGTATGATTACATTTATTAAATAAAAATAGTAATTGCACATTACATGATACCCCGCCACGTTTCACAAAATTTCTAAGTTAAAAGGGGCATAACTCCAGAACTATGTGTACCACTGACCCCAAAATTATACTTGGCCTGTGTTTTGTGGTAAACATTTGAAGACCTTGTGTTATTTCGTTCAAAAGTTATCAGTTGGAAACCATAAAATTCACAAAATTTCAAAGTTTCAAGGGGAATAACTCCAGAACCCCTTGGACCTCTGAACCCAAAATTGAACTTGACCCGAGTTTTGTGGTAAACAACTTACATACCAAGTTTGAAGACCTTGTGTTATTTCGTTCAAAAGTTATCGGTCCGAAACCCTAAAATTCACAAAATTTCAATGTTTCAAGGGGCATAACTCCAGAACCCCTTGGACCTCTGAACCCAAAATCATATTTGACCTGAATTTTGTAGTTAACAATTTGCATACCAAGTCTGAAGACCTTGTGTTATTTTGTTCACAAGTTATCAGTCAGAAACCTTCTGGGGACAGACAGACGGACACACGACTGAGGGTATCACATAATACCTCGACACTTCATGTGGCGGGGTATAAAAATGTATGATTGAGTCCATTTATCTTTGTTCTAAGGCAATACTTTATCAAGGTAAAACCTTCCCAGATTGATATACAATAGTATTGTTAGTCACTTCAAAATGACTTGATTGTTTACGATTAGTTCACAATAGCAAGTCTCCGAAATCTATTTTTTACAATATATGTTGTTCTAGAGATATAGGTATATTGGTTGCACAATAGGAACAGGAAGACTGTTAAGGTCATTATTAATATTGACAATGGACAATAATTTTCCACTCAAATCCATGAAGTTTTGACCAATGAAAATAGCCTGCTTCAACATAAAAAGATGACAAGATAAGTACTGTCAATGTGATCACAGGTGGATTGAAAGAAATATATGCAAGTTCCTATGTACTTTTGTTATGGAGGATTCATGCAGTCAATTGAATCATGTATAAAATTTTACCATCACATAAAATGCTGAATTTCTCAACAATATCAGTATTGGTTTCCAAGAATTGCTTCCCTTTATCAGATGCTATTTCTTTAACTTCAGAAGTAGTTGGATCTTTGAACATCAGAACAAAATCTTTACCAATTTTAGGACCCTACAAAATACAAAAATACATTTACCGTCGTTAGTAAGTGTTCTTAGACTGTGCATTCATTATTCATGATACTGATTATCCTTTTTATACCAGCTGTTTCAGGTAGCTATATATTATAGGGTTCATGCATGAATATTGGAGAATATTGTCCCGAGTAGAATTTTATATTGCACGAGGTTGGGAGTGCAATATATATTCTAAGAGGGATAATATTTCACAAAATTCATGCAATAACCCTTTTATTGTGAAGTAACTCTAAAATTTCTGTAAAAATGGGATTTTGGTTGTCGATGATGTCATGAAACTCAAGTCATATTTGCACTAGTGCAATATGGAAATTTATTGCAGGCTTGCATTTGGTTGATTTCTTAGGGAAATATTTATTGTATAGCAACATAAAATTTCCCTAAGAAAGCAACCAAAAGTAAGCGTGCAATAAATTCCCATATCGCACTAGTGCAATATGAAGTAATTTTGATGACATCACTGACATAAAATCCCTTATAAACAGAAATTTAGGTTTCTATACAATAAAAGGGTTATTGAATGAATATTGGGGAATAATATCCCTCGTAGAATATAAAATTCTACTCAGGACAATATTCCCCAATACTCATGCAATAACCCTATAATATAATATGTAAACTATAATGTGTAACAACATATATGTACATGTTCATACAAAATGTAAACAAGAGGCTCTCATGAGCCTGTATCGCTCACCTGGACCCTGGCTTACATAGACAGTCAATGTTAACGGATCTAATTAAACCATGGTTCCATTTTGCCAAGTGGTCTCAGCGGACAAGACCTTTGAAATTGTTTCAGTTGGGTCCAAGTTCCTTTTTCTACAGGGTACCATCCAATGACTATTGTGGTTCCAACAGGCTAAGCTGTTGAAGTAAAAAAGATCTTTGAACGTGTTTACCCATAGGGTCTAATGTTAACACAATGTTTCCCGCTGGTTGTCATCTTGGATATAGCCCGGACCTGAAAAACACCTTTTTTGCAGGGGACTATCTAAGGACTGTTGTGGACAAGTTTGGTTTCAATTGGCTCAGAATTTTCAGAGGAGAAAATCTATAAATGCCTTTTTCCAATAGTGTCCAATATCAAAACAATGGTCCCTGCTGGCGGCCATCTTGGATATAGCGCGGACCTGAAAAACATCTTTGTTGTAGGGACCACCTAAGGACTATTATGGCCAAGTTTGGTTCCAATTGGATCAGCAGTTTCAGAGGAGAAGATTTTTGAATGTGTTTTCCAATAGGTTCCAATGTTAAAACAATGTTTCCCGTTGGTGGCCATCTTGGATATAGCACAGACCTGAAAAACACCTTTTTTGTAAGGGACCACCAAATGACTATTGTGGCCAAGTTTGGTGCCAATGGGCTCAGTAGTTTCAGAAAAGAAGATCTTTGAATGTGTTTTCCCATAGGGTCCAATGTTAAAACTATGTTTCCCGCTGGCGGCCATCTTGGATATCGTGCGGACCTGAAAAACACCCTTTTTGTAGGGGACCACCCAAGGACTATTGTGGCCAAGTTTAGTTCCAATTGAGCCAGTAGTTTCTGAGGAGAAGATCTTTGAATGAAAAGTTTACGCCGGACGGATGACGGACGCAAAGTAATGGCAAAAGCTCACCCTGGCATTAGCCAGGGGAGCTAAAAATACCTAAGTTGCATAAAAACAGTGAATTTCGATATGCTGTACCTGTGTTTCAAGGAGTAACATCTCATCAGCAGCATTAAAATCGGAAAACGGGAAAATGTAGAAAAATGGACGGATTTCAGGAAAGGGACCCCCATTGAGACCCCCTTTATGTGTCTTTTTGTCTTTTGTTTGTGTTTTTGCTGTGGAGTTCTTGGTGAATGAGGCCTGTGTAAGGTTGTGTTAAGATTTTTAATCATTGTAGGTGTTTCCTGTCCTTTTCTTTTTTTAATTTGAGGTAAAAGATATCAAATCTTACAACTACATTAAATACAAAGACACAGAATGGTTTTCTTGCATAAGAATCACAACAAAGTCAATAGTCAAATTGTCTCCCCTTCATGGTCAGACAACAATTATATTCCTATATGCATGTCATCTGCAAATTATTTCCTGACTTTGTGTAAGGTTTTATCAAAATCCTTAAATTTGTTTTAGAGGTGTTGTGCTTACGAGGTAATCTTTCCAGAAAGAATCAATGAAAACTTAAATTATCTCCCTTTCAAGGTGTCTACCAAAAACTATATTCTTTGATACACTTCTACTTCTACACTTCTACATATTTGTTTTTCCTTTGTGTACATATTCATCAAAATCCTTCCACAAGGTTCAAGAGGAGTTGCATCTTTTGATTCAATCTTTAATTAGCATAAATATTTATAATCAATGAAAAGTCACTCAAATTGTCTCCCCTTCATGGTGTAAGACAATAATTGAGGGTGGTAAAGGGTTATTTTCGTAAAACATACACAAACATTTACATTCTTCGTACATTGTACAAGACATTAATTATTTCACATACATAAATGTACACACCAATATTGATTTCACTGGGTTTTTTGTACATTGTACAAGGCCTTTTTTTATTTTTACTTGCAATGTACATGAGAACCCTCTTCAGGAACCCTAATAACTATGTTCCTTCATGCACACATCTACATATTGTATCTTTCCCTTGTGTTAAGTTTCATCAGAATCTTTGAAGTGGTTTAAGAGGAGTTGCTTCTACAAGGTAATCTTTGCAAAGTAAAATCAAATTGTCTCCCTTTAACAGTGTCCGCATTTATTATATTGCTTCATACAAATGTATATATATATATATATATATGTATATAGAATCCTTCCTTTGTGTAAAGTTTCATCAAAATCCTTCAAGTGGTTGAAGAGGAGTTGTGCTTATGAGGTTAAAGTGTGTAAAGACGGACGTACAGACAGACAGGGCAATTTTATTTTAAATCTAATTTCTTATAAGAGAAGTGCATAAGATATTAATTTTAATAAGGGGTACTATCTCTGGTTTTCAAATTCACATTTTTTTCCCCATGCAAAAATGCACGCAGAACAGAAGAAAAAAATATTGATAACAAGAAAAGCTTACAATCTTCTTCAAAGCATTCATCAGAATGTTTTGTGCATCTTCCTCCGAGATGTCTTTTTCCTCTTCAGGATTAGATGTACTTTTGGATGAAGTTTCTGGTTTTGGACCTTCTTTCTCTGAAATCTTTTGTTCCTCACCAAGATTAGATATTAGTCTGGGCGAAGAATCTTTTTTCTCATCCGAATTTAATGATCTTTTGGATGGAGTTTCTGTAACACCTTTTTCACTCTTATTGTTATCTTGACATTTTTCTTTCTGAGGATAAGATGGTAGTTTAGTATTTTCGTTTGTTTGATCCATGTTACCATTGTCCTGTTTAGTGGTACTTGTACTACTCTTACATGATTCTTGGTTAGGTTTCTCTGCAGACGTAGAAGTTTCTGGTGGATTATCATTTCCATTTTTCTCCAATAATGATACTTTTGTTTGAACAGATTCATTGCCAGTTTTGCTAGAATTTGTTTGTTCATTTTGCTTTAGGCTGACCTCAGTGCCTTCATCAACGTGTTCAGAAGTATCAGTAGTTTGTGTGGGTTCTTGTTCCGACTCTTGAACCAAAACTATCAGTCCACCGGAGCTACAATAATCATGTAATGAAATGTGAGAGGTCACATGACCACTGTCTTCAGAAGTGTCCATCATCTGTACATTTTGTACATATGTTACTGTATCTGTTGTGTCGACACTCTGACAAGTTGTTGCATCACTGGACTGGGTATCATTGTTCTCTGTACCTTCTTCCTCATTACCCATGATAACGATTTCCAATACATCTGGGTCTTCCCCAGGAGTATCTTCACTTGTTTCCATTAATTCAATTCTACTTCATAAACCTGAAATAAGACAAAATAGTAATTTATGATTCTTCTGGCCATGGACAAGACATTGGGATTAACATAAATGGTAATAGGCGTATTTACGAAGATATTTGTGTACATTTTTGTAACTTTTTTATGTATATATGTTCATTGATGATAGATGATTGTATGGTCATATATCAATGAAATTTACTTTACTGGAAATGTTCTACCTTCATAAAAATAAGGATAAATGACACCTATAGCGAATGTCGACTCATAATGGAGAAACATTGTGATCAACAGAATTTACTCTGTTTGCTCTCAATACACAGCAAACGTTTCTTTCTCTGTTTGACCTCAAGGTCAATTCATTCAAATATTGGGCAGGTGCGCATCCAGGCAATTAGAAAAGGGGGGTTCTAATTGTAAATGAGAGGAAATTTTGCCGTGTGAAAAATTTTGGGGGGTATTTCTAATTAAAACATCAGGATATTCATTAAAAAATACACGATTGTCCAGAAAAAAAGGGGGGGTTCCAACCCCCTGAACCCCCCTCTGGATCCACCAATGTTGGGAAACTTTCCAGAATGGAAAAACTGGAAATCAGTGTAATGTACATATTGAAATAAAAACTCATGTGTAACATCTGTATCTTGTGTATATTAGACAGATCTGCATGCGAGTATTACTTGCTATGAAAACCGAAAGATGGGGAGTGTCATTTCATGTAAAATGAACAATGTCATGCCTCAAAATTTACTTGTGCCATGAACTTTAATTACCTGCCGAAGTAATAATATTCACGACAGTTATAAATCTGGCATGAAACATACATATATTCAAGAATAAAATCAAGTACACTAAAAATACCCAAAGTGCTATTTATGATATTGCTCAGAAAGGGAAATCCAAAATTGAAGTTTAGATGGACAAAAATAGGAACCATTAACACTCAGTAATTAAATCAAGTAAATATACAAAGTGTATACTAGTATCAGGGAAATCAATATAAACGAACTCCAACAACACTAAAACCAACAAGAGCTGTTGCCGAATGGCAGCCAAAGATACCCCCCGCTTATTGAACCCTGAATCGATATGGTAAGTGCAAAATTAAGTTGGTGTGGACACAATACAGGTGCGGACACAGTACAAGTGTGGACACAATACAAGTATGGACACAGTGATATAATCTTCAAGAAAAAACTTTTCCCAAGGGTTCCAATGAAAACACTCTGTCTAAATCAGACAAATATAACATTCACCTTTTTCAGCCTATTTGACATTTTACACATCTACATATAGTGTTCTTCCTTTGTATAAAGTTTCATCAAAATCCTGCAAGTGGATTAAGAGGAGTTGTGCATAAGAGGTAATCCATACATGGGGAATCAATGAAAACTCAAAGTTGAATTATTTCCCCTTCCTGGTTTCTAACAATAATTATATTCCTTCATGCACATCTCCATATAATGTTCTTACTTTGTGTAAAGTTTCATTGAATTCCTTCAAGTGGTTTAAGAGGAAGTGCGCTTACGAGGTATAACCCATACATGGGGAATCAACGAAAAGTCAAAGTCCAATTATCTCCCCTTCCTGGTTTTGGACAATAATTATATTCCTTCATGCACATCTCCATATAGTATCCTTCCTTTGTGTAAAGTTTCATCAAAATCCTTCCAGTGGTTTAAGAGAAGTTGCACTTACGAGGTAATCCATAAATAGGGAATCAATGAAAAGTCAAAGTCGGATTATCTCCCCTTCCTGATTTCGGACAAAAATTATATTCCTTCATGCACATCTACTAATAGTGTCCTTCTTTTGTGTAAAGTTTCATCAAAATTCTTGAAGCGGTTTAAGAGGAGTTGCGCTTACGAGGTAACCCATAAATAGGGAATCAACTAAAAGTCAAAGTCGGATTATCTCCCCTTCCTGGTTTTGGACAATAATTATATTCCTTCATGCACATCTCCATAAAGTGTTCTTCCTTTGTGTAAAGTTTCATCAAAATCCTTCATGTGGTTTAAGAGGAGTTGCGCTTACGAGGTAACCCATAAATAGGGAATCAATGAAAAGTCAAAGTCGAATTATCTCCCCTTCCTGGTTTCGGACAATAATTTTATTCCTTCATGCACATCTCCATATAGTGTCCTTCCTTTGTGTAAAGTTTCATCAAAATCCGTCGAGTTGTTTAAGAGGAGTTGCGCTTACGAGAAGTGTGGACAAACGGACGGACAGACGGACAGACAGGGTGATTCCTATATACCCCCCAAACTTTGTTTGCGGGGGGTATAAAAAAGTGCTGTATGCATCCTGCAAATCCCTGCTTACCAGACCCCTATTTCAAAGGGGGCCAACTAAACACAATTGTTACAAAGTTTGGTTCAATTGTAAAACACTGGTTGCTATCTTATATGAGGCATGATCCCGCAGACACATTTTTAAACTAGAGGCTCAGAAACTGAGCCTGTATCGCCCACCTGACAAAATGCTGCTATGCCATGAATGACCAAAAAATGATTTTTTCAAATGGGGTCTCTTGTTAGCTATGTTCACTATCGGGACCCATGTTTTTTGTCAGATACTATTGAAATGAGTAATCTTTGCAAAAGACTTATATACATCATTCCAATACAGATAAGTTTTATTTGCTTCAATAGTTTCAGAGCAGGTGATGAAAAGAATGATTTTCCCTTTGGCTCCAATGTTAAACTATGTTTCGCGCTGGGGGCTATGTTTTTCGTCTCATTGAAATGAAATGAGCACCTTTTGGAAAGGACCTTCCATACATCATTCCTGTAAAGTTTGGTTGAATTTGCTTCAGTGGTTTCTGAGGAGAAGATGAAAATGTGATTTTTCCCATATGGTCCTATGTTAAACCTAATTTAAGCGCTGGCGGCCAGAACGAAATGAGCAGTCTTTGTAAACGACCTTGAGTAACATCATTCCTGTAAAGTTTGATTGAATTTGTATCAGATGACTAAATACCGAAGTTACAGTTGTTTCTGAGGAGAAGATGAAAATGTGATTTTTCCCGGCATAGGGTCCTATGTTAAACCTAAGTTCCACGCTTGCCACCACTATTTTTAAAGGATTAGAATGAAATGAGCAGTTGTTGTAAAGGACCTTCCATACATCATTCCTGTAAAGTTTGGTTGAATTTGCTCCAGTCGTTTTTTCCCCATACGGTCCAATGTTAAACTATGTACTGTGCTTGCGGCCATGTTTTTCATCCGATCAAAACTAAATAAGCAATCTTTGCAAAGGAACTTCCATACATCATTCCTGTAAAGTTAAGTTGAATTTGCATCAGTTGTTTCTGAAGAGAAAATGAAAATGTGATTTTTCCCATGGGGTCCTATGTAAAGCCTATGTTCCGCGTTGGAGGCCATGTTTTTTATTGTATCGGAAGGAAATGAGCAATCTTTGTAAAGGATCTTCCATACATCATTCCTGTAAAGTTTGGTTGAATTTGCTTCAGCCGTTTCAGAAAAGAAAATGAAAATGTGATTTTCCCTTAGGGTCCAATGTTAAACTATGTTCCATGCTGTTGCATGTTTTTTATCAGATCTAAACAAAATGAGCAATCTTTGTAAAGGATCGTCCATACATCATTCCTGTAAAGTTTGGTTGAATTTGCTTCAAAGGTTTCAGCAGAGAAGATGCAAATGTGATTTTTTCCATAGGGTCCAATGTTAAACCTAAGTTCCATGCTGGCCACCATGTTTTTTGTCGGATCGGAACAAAATGAGCAATCTTTGTAAAGGACCTTACATACATAATTCCTGTAAAGTTTGGTTGAATTTGCTTCAGTAGTTTCAGAGGAGAAGATGAAAATGTGAAAAGTTTAACGGACGGATGGACAATGGACACCAAGTTATTGCAATAGCTCACACTGAGGGTCAGGTGAGCTAAAAAGGTTAACAAAGGACAATTGTGATAAATATGGTTCAAATTGGCGAAGTAGTTTCAGATGAGAAAATATTTGAAGTTGTTTTTTCCCCATTAAGTCCAATATATAAATATTTTTCCAAAATCTATGTCAAAGGCCAATAACTCCGTCCAAAATCAATGGACCGGAACCAAACTCGAACTTGATCTGTAACTCATAGTGGTTGACTCACATAACAAATATTAGCTTCATATCTGGAACGATTAAGAAAAAAAGTCCGGAAAACCTATATTTTACCAAATTTTTCTAAGTTAAAGGACCACAACTCTGTCCAAAATCAATGAACCGGAACCAAACTCGAACTTGATCTGTAACTCATGGTGGTAGACTTACATACCAAATACAAGAGCTGTCGCCGAATGGCAGCCAAATATACCCCCCCCTAATTGAACCCTGGATCGATAGGGTAAGTGCAAATTTAAGTTGGTGTGGACACAATACAGGTGTGGACACAGTACAAGTGTGGACATAATACAAGTATGGACACAATGATATAATCTTCAAGAAAGAACTTTTTACAAGGATTCCAATGAAAATACTCTGTCTAAATCAGACAAATATGAAATTCACCTTTTTTAGCCTATTTGACATCATATGCATTAGAAAAATTTCATTACAACACTTTGAAAACAACTTTTCAAGAGGATTACAATGAAAAAAGTGTCTTTCCAACAGTTTGGCTTCACAATATCTATGCTTAAAATTTTTTCTTGGAAAAAAAAAGATAATTGCAGGAGAAATCAATGAAAGTCAAAGATGAATTATCTCCCCTTCCTGATTTCAAATAATAATCATATTCCTTCATGCACATCTACATATAGTGTTCTTCCTTTGTGTAAAGTTTCATAAAAATCCTTCCAGTGGTTAAGAGGAGTTGCGCTTACGAGGTAATCCAT
>MJUU01014433.1:123012-151193 GCA_002080025.1 Modiolus philippinarum | reverse complement strand
GGGGGGTTAAGTTGCATAATTTTGTGATTTACTTGTAAAGGAACTCGGTAACTATTGTTTTTGGCATCTTTGCCGGAGTAGCATATCATCATAAGTACGCAATATCAAAATTTCATAAAATCGACACTATGAGAAGTGAAAATTAAATTTATAATGGGAGATTTTTTTGCGACTTTGACAGTAGTAAGAGCTATATATTCGTTGATTTAGAGGAATTGAACATTCTTTCTCATATAAAGTTAATTTTCTGTAAATCTATAAAATATAGTGTGTTATTAGTTAGCGATTAGATTGAAAATACTTTCTCCATTATTTTTCAAAATAGAACTTGACTTTCCTTGGAAAAACTAAAAAATGACCAATGTTAAACTTGATTTCCATGGAAACAAGATGGGGACCCAATATTTTCATGTGATTTTTAACTCCCACGACTTAAAGGGTCAGTGCGAGCATAGATTTATCTATGGTGCGACCTATTCAGTGTCACCACTTGGCTTCTGTCGCTCATTGTCCCTCCGTCCGTTATCCGTTAACCTTTCACATTTTCGTCTTCTCCTATGAAATCACAGAAGCAAATTCAACCGGACTTTATAGGAATGATGTATGGAAGGTCCTGTACAGAGATTGCCTATTTCGTTTCTGTCCGATGAAAACATGACAGCCATCGCGGAACATCGTTTTAATATTGGACACTATTGGAAAACATCACTTTCACTTTCTCATCTGAAACCACTGACGCAAACTCAAGCGAATTTTACAGGAATGTTGTTAAGAAGGTCATTTACAAAGATTGCACATTTCGTCCAATTCCGATTAAAAAAGTGGCCGCCAACTTGGAAAATAGTTTTAACATTGGACCCTATGGGAAATCACATTTTCATATTCTCATCTGAAACTACTGAAGCAAATTCAACGAAAATTTACAGGAATGACGTGTTGAAGGGGTTTCACAAACTGGTCATTTAGTTTCAATGTGATACAAAACCTGGCCACCAACAATGAACATACCGGTATTTTAACACGTGACCCTATAGGAAAATCATTTTCACCATCTCTTCTGAAATTACTGAAGCAAAGTCAACCAAACTTTACAGAAATGCCCTCCATTAGCTGTCCAGCAGGCCAGTTCGTAGAGCGATGTTCTATTGTCCCGGGGTTATCGAATTTCAAACAATGATTTAATTAAATTCATGCTCACACGCCTCATACATTTGACGAGCAAAATCGGAGAGACACTGAACTGTTCCCCCAGATTTTGGATTTTCAAGTTAATTAAAGAGTGACGTCTGAAAATATTACGTTCAATCAGATAAAAATACAAATACTTCATCACAAACAAGTACTATCGAAAATTCCTGTCTACTTCAATAATCAATCAGTCCCCACTATTTCCTACAGCTACTCCGACACCATTTAAGTACAGAAAAAAATGCAGGACCTATATATTGAAGTTTACTCTAAAAATCCTCTGACATGTGATTGTTCCAGTTCACCTGTTATATACCAACCATGGGCCACGTTATTACAGGTAATCTGAATATCATTGAACACGATGGTCTCAGGAAAATTATTTCAAAAGGCCCGAAGTTCAGAGAACCTCAACGTATCAAGTTCAGAGAACCTCAACGTATGTTCAGTCACTGTTGCAATTGTCACTTCAGAAGTTTTATGGTCGTCACCACGATTTGACAGACCATTACAATGTTTCTGTTTCACAAATGAGAACAGATATCTTTGGGTAGATCCAGAGTTTGTTACCGGACTGACTAACACCGACTGTGACAAAATCGGATTTTTCACCGGCAGTGTGACGGGTGCCACGCGTGGAGCAGATCATGCGTACCCTTCCGGAGCACCTCAGTCTTTATAGGGGTTCACACTGCTTGTGCTTTAGTTTTGTGGCGTTTTTGTTCATTTTTGTTTGTTTGTTATGTCTTTGTCATACTGTCTCAATTCGTGTTGCTGTGAATTGCCGTGATTTTGGATTTATGATTTTTAGAATTCCCGGACCCTTTCCTCGTTCTTGCTTCGGTATTCGTTTGCCGATGTATCAACTGGAATTATAATTTTAAGATCATAATGGACGCAGTTGAGGAATATACCAGATCCTGGATCAAGCGTGAATCTGAAGTTGATGACATCAACACCCTGTCAGAGTAGGTAAAAGCTATCCGGTCTTTACGAAGAATACATAAATTGAAAAACTCGTACAGAATACACCCAAATCTATCCTCAAAGACTGTGACGCTGTATCTTGTCTTTCATCCCTTCACGAAAAGTATGTTGTCGTTCTAGCAGACAAAGCCGCAAACAATGTTGTTTTTGTGTGTAAAAAGCACTATTATGATTGCCTAATACAAGAACTTGGCGTAGATAATAATTCAGGCAACCCCCACATACAAAAATATTACTATAGATAACGATGAAATCCTAGCAAATCATAAATCGTTTATGGAGTCATTAAACATTTCTACCAACGACAAATCTAATGATTTGCCTAGTTTGTACTGGACACCCAAACTTCATAAGTGCCCGTACAAACAACGGCGCATTGCCGACTCTTCTAATTGTTCTACTAAAGAACTGTCCATTATCCTAATTAAGATTTTGACTGCTGTGAAAGATGGCCAGGAAAAATACTGTGATACTGTTTACTCACGTATTAGCATCACTCATATGTGGATACTAAAAAATTCAAAAGATCCTCTGAACAACTTGAAAACCCGGTCACTTTCAAAGATCATTCGATTTTTCTACACTCTATACTACTCTTCCCCATTCAAAATTGAAAAGTCGTTTGATTGATCTTATCAAGAACTTAATGACAGAGATTTAAATATATAGCCGTAGTATATACATCTACCTATTTTACTAACAAAGTACCAAAGGGTAACACACGATACTACACTGAAGAACAGGTGATCAGCATGCTGGAATTTCTCATTGACAACATATTTGTCCAGTTCGGAGGCAAGATATTCCAACAGACAGTCGGCATTCTAATGGGTACGAATTGTGCTCCTCTCTTACCCAACATGTTTTTGTTCACTTACGAAACATAATTCCTGCAAAATTTGGTCAAACAAAATAAAATTAAAGAGGCTAGATCCTCTAATTACTCATACAGATATATTGATGATGTCTTGTCGCTTAATAATAGTAAATTTGCCGACTATATTCTATTAATATATCCACCAGAACTTGAAATAAAGGATACTACAGACACTGACCATTCTGTTTCGTTTTTAGATTTACTTCTGGAGTTTGACGACAGTGGCAACCTTAGCACAAGAATTTATGAAAAAAGAGACGATTTCAATTTTGATATTGTAAACTTTCCACACATCGACAGTAATATTCCATCTTCCCCAGAGTATATATTTCTCTGTTATTAATCCGTTACGCTGGAGCATGTAGTCACTATCAAGATTTTTTGCAACAACACATATGTTTAATTGGCAAGCTTTTAAATCAGGGCTTCGTTAAATGCAGATTAATAGTTTTCTCAAGAAATTTATTGGACGATATCAAGATTTGATTGATAAATATTCAATTCCAATTTCCAATTTTATTGAATACGGTTTTGTTTAAGTTTTGGCTTCTTCTTTGAGGTTTGTCTTTATGCCACTTTGGTGTGATTTGTGCACCGAGCGACAAAAACTTTTTACCTGTATCATGAGACAAGGCTTGTACATCAAACGACAAAACGTTTCACCTGTGTGAAAAATTGCAATGTTTTGACAATATTATGCTTTCGACATTTAACACAATCTGGGCACACAGGAGCTATAGTTAGTCGTCATATAAGCGGGAGGTTGATGCATCATTAAACCTGGTTTAACCTACAATTCTATTTATAAAATACCCGTTCCAAGCCGGGAATATGACTGCTTGCCACAAAAATGTTCTGTGTTTCTTGGTTTGTGTTTCCTTGATTCTGTTGTATGGTATACGGATTTTCGTTACTGGTCTCTCCTTTGATTCATTCGGACTTTCGTTGTCACTTTTATTCAAGATGAAAAACAACAATCAAAAGCGTTGTTCCGTTGCTAGGTTTATTAAAACAGTAAACCCATTAGCCCCATTAGTTTAGTTTTTCTGCACGGTATCTCTCATACAGATTGAAGTCAGCAGCACTAAAAACAGACCATCACATACTGCATGCTTTTTTTCTCAACGAGTTTGATCTCTTAAACACTTACTTAAATTTCGCGGATTTGAGTGGAAAATGTATTCCAAAAATTTTAGCGTTTTAAATTTTCGCGGATTATCAGAGATCATATGTATATCCTAAGAATACATAAAATATTCGCGGAATTTATTTTCGCGATTTAAGTCTATCCGCGAAAATTAAAACCCGCGAAAATTACCCACTATACGGTAACAGGCTTCAGAAACATCAGCAAAGAAAATCAAGACAAGATACGACGACATAACATCGTCGACTTACATCTACTATCCACTTTCCATACAAAATCCCAGCCGCCTTTCATAATTGGAATTAATCTAGACTAGAAACTTCAAATGTAAGCATATTTTCTAGCAAATTTTAAATGAGTTTTTAAGTTTTCAGTGTAACTATTATCGTAATAAACTTTCACACTTCTCTGAAGTTTTTGCCTGATTTTTTTTTTTGTTGGATTGGCTAATCTACAAATGCCCAGCTAAGATAGTATGAAAACTTTTAAATTTTTACATTTTTTTTTACCATCTTTATACTTCTTGCAATATATTTTTTTTAATTGAATTAAAATCATGTAAATACATAGAATATACCTTTACTTTCTGGTTTGATTTTCCACATTTGTAAATTTACAGTAGTGGTTTAAGTTGCGTGCAGGTGAATAGGCTTAAGATTCTGTTGTAATGATGGCACAAAGACTGCCAACTAGATCTGAGTAAAAATAAGTTATATGTATTCAACTTTTCCTTTCAACCATTCATTTTTGAAACGAATGTAAGTTTCGTTCAGATCTTCTACTTGACCTACACTGAGTCACATGCTTATATATGGAACAAAACCTTGACACGTTTATAAATGTTTCCGGCTTCACTTCTTTTGCGTAAAATCTTTTTATATTTTCCCCATATGGTAATAAATATTAATTATTTTCATGTTTTGGATTTCCGATAGTTCTATTATGGTGGTCCAAATTATTTCTGGATTTTTACTGGTTTTCATTTTATCTGGCAAGTCTTTTTATTTGATCAAACATATTGGGGTTTCATTTTATTATGTCGCCCCAGACGTAGTCGGGGAGACATATTGTTATTGTTCCGTTTCTTTGTTATTATTATTATTATTATTATTATTATAGTTTCTTCTCTATTATTATTTTACTTCCCAGATATTTTGTCCACGCGAGTTCTCAGAGTTGGCTGAACAGAATCACTTGATACTTGGTACAAAGTTGGATCACCATGTGAAGTTGTGCATGACGGTGAAAAAATTTTCAAAATGGCCGCCATTTCCAAGATGGCCGCCAAATTACGTAAAAATTTCAACTTTGTCGGATTTCAACGAAAATTGATTTCTTGGTAGATTTTGACGCTGCGAACATGATGGAATCATAGAATTGGCTGCTAGGGGCGACATCAGCTATTGCTTGCAGTTGCAAATCTAGTTTTTATTTATTTTTTGTTAGATATACTTAACAGAAAGGTTCAACACCGTTATCCGTGGAAAAAGTTTTGAGAAGACTAATAATAGACAATTTTAAGACTCAGTATCCTAGATCAATGCATATGCATTTCATGTAAAGAAGTGTTTTATGAACGACACCTATATCCTATTTACAAATGTAAGTTTTAAACTGGTGAATTGACACTTGCGAAATGTCTTTGGTCATTTAAAACAAACTCCAATTTTTAAATTTGACAATGTGCACACCAAGTTACTATGAAAATGACATAAACATGGAATTTCACAGAATCATTTTTGTGTTTGATTTAGGTACAGACCATTTGATTTTCGGGGGGGGGAGGGGGCTGGGATATTTACCGAGCCGGGAAATTTTTTTCGCCCGCTTCGCGGGCCAGATTATTTTTTTCCAATATACGCAATGCTAGGAAATTTTGTTGAGCCGGGCTTTTTTTCCTAATGGACTGAATCAGGGCCAGATTATTTTTTTCAGCCCAGATGCTGGTCAGAAATTTTTTTGGACAAAAATCGGGGCCAGAACATTTTTTTCTAAAAAATACCAGCCCCCCCTCCCTGAAAATCAAATGCAAATATCATTTGCATTTACTCCATATCCCTTCATTGTTAATTTAAGACAGGGGTTTGTCTCTCCTGCAGTGTGGAGTCCGTAAAAAGATTCCCCGTGAGAGAGATGTATGCTCTATATACATTACAGTTACGGTACTTGTTTTTGAGAGAATTTCTCATATGAATGCACTATCATTCTTTCAAATTTTGGCTTTTTATTTATTTATTTTTTTTTTTTGTAATTCAAAATTGTTTTTCTGACCACCTGTTTATTGTGCCCACGTCTCATGATTTTATTATGCCAAGTTTTCTTACAATTGGCTCGATGAGTGCCCTGTGGTTGTTTAAATGTTGTGATCGTTCTCTACTAGTCTTTTTGTCGGGAAATTGATGACAGCGATTGTAAGAACACTTTGCCAGTAAAGTTTATGTTTGTTGACGATCCCGCATCCATGGATCAAAGGATAAAAAGACATGGATGTAGCGTTGCTCAGCAATAAGCAATGAATACCGCTCAAACCGGTGCTAGGGGCCGTCTTGAACTTTTTATGAGGTATGAGTAATGCTCATTGTTGAAGGCCTCATGGTGACTTCAAGATGAAGAACAACAATAAAAGCGTTGTTCCATTGCTGTGTTTTACCATGTATTTGTAGAGATTTTGTCTCATTAGCATTTACTCCATATCCCTTCATTGTTAAATGGTCCATGCCTTAATTACAACAGTGGAATTCAAACACCAATCAAAACTTTAAAAGTTAACCAAAAGTTCACATGGTTTGAAACAAACAAAACTTTTTGTCTGTATATATAGTTCATGATGAAGAGAACGGATTGTAAACAAACTGCAGAATACAAATGTTTTTATCGAAGTTTTCCGATGTCACTCTAAGTAAAATATATATTATGAATATTTGGGGATTTAAAATGTTCAAATTATCATCCAAAGACATTAGATTGTCATTTTACACTCATTTGGCATTTGCCATTGACTCATATATTGATCAATATAAACGATATTTAATGTTGCTTGGCTTGAAAGGGTACAATTTATTGTGTAGATATTAACCCTTGATTTCAGCATGTTCAGAGTGTATATCTACGCAGATTGCACCCAAAGTTAAACACGTACAGCTTTTAGCTTCAAGCACTATTGTATGACAGCTTATTCGTGTAGAGTAGAGATATGAAAAAATTCTAAATAAAATCTATGGGTCTTGAATTGGTCTGTACTATTTTAATTTCCTTTGTACGAATCTAAAAAGTATCTACCTCTTGCAAAGCTCTGTCGTTAGCTGATTTTGGCTTTCTTGTTTAGATCATTTTGGTAATTTGTTCTCTATCAGCCTTTACACACTTTTCGTTTCAGGGATTTCCAAATGTTTTTATTTGATCTGCGCTGAAGAGACATAAGTTATCGAAATGCGCATACGCAGAAATAAAATTCACTGTAACTTCGTCATTTTGTTATTTATACAATTTTAAAATGGCAAGAACGATTTGTTTATTTCATTTGTACGATTTTGAAATCGTTTGTGCACGTTTTATCCTTTAAAAATCGTATTTACGATTTCGAAAACGTTTATATGAGTTTTTAATTCGGTTTGCACATTTTTTTTAATCGTTGGCACGATTTGAAAATCGTAAGAATGATTTTTAAAAAGAATTGAATGCCATTTTAAGTTCGTTTGTTCGATTTTTTTTAATCTAAAATTCGATTTCAAACTCGTTAATACGGTTTTACAATTGTTTGTACGATCTTTTAAATTCGTTTCTACGATCTTTTAAATTCGTTTCTACGATCTTTTAAATTCGTTTCTACGATTTGAAAAACGTCGTTTGCAAGATTGTAAAATCGCCAGACTGATTTAAAATATTGATACTATTTTGAATTATTGTACACTGTACAGTTTCAAAATCGTTCGTATTATCTAAAAGATTCGTGTATACGATTTCAAAACCGTTTTTATGATCTTTTAAATTTATTTCTACGATTTCGAAATTGTATACATGATTTGATAACTAGTTTCAAATGTTTTTATTCCGTTTGTACGATTTTGTAAAATTCGTTTGCACTATTTAAAATTATTAGTATGATGTTTTGAATTCAAACGTACGATTTTGAAATCGTAAAAATGACATTAAAAATAATCTGTACGATTTTTCATTTCGTTTAAAGAATTTTGTACACCCTTTTTTGGTTGTGCGATTTTAAAAAATCACTTATACGATTTTTAAGAAAATATAAACAAAATCTATTTTATTCTTGAATTGGTTTGTACGATTTTAGTTTCGTTTGCACGATTTCACGATTTTAAAATTGGTAGAACGATTCTAAAAATAGTTCGTACGATTTTTGACTTCGTTTGTACGATTTCAAATTTTTTTTGTACATGGCCAATTTTTAAAAATTGATTGTAAATTCGTTTATACGATTTTTTTTTATTGTGTTTGTACGTTTTTTAAATCCGGGCCCGTGTCATCGGAGGTGTCTTAGGACTGAGACATGTCTTAAGATCATCTTATGACAAATCTTAGTCCTAAGTTGGTTCATCGAACATCTCCTAAGTTAGGATACATGTCAAAATTTATCCTAAGTTTAGGACAGCCGTTGAGGTGTCTTATGTCCATCTTAACTTACAAAATCGACCAAATTATTTGTTTTTCCTCCATTAAAATGTAACATAATTGGTTCTTAACAATAAAATATATCTATTTTTTATATTTTACCATACAAATGATTTTCATTCGTCATCATAATCATGTAACAATAGCACACGAGATTTTCTTTTGTCAATGTTGGTTACATTGAACATTGACAGTTTAAACACATCTCACATGTTGATTTCTCTTTATAAGGATGTCGATTTCGGTGAAAACTATTAGATAAAAGTGTTTTCAACAAAAGCAAAAATACAAATATCTTTCTTAATTTTCATTTTTAAATATTAGAATGCAACTACATTTTAATAAAACTAACTGCAATTAATTGTTTAATATTTACAATTGATGTCATTATTTTCTCAAATATTTTTGAAATGATTTCTTCACGTTCATATATTAGTACATTAGAATGCCACAAAAACGATGTTTTCTTAATCTAGTCAATGATAAAAACAGCACTTAAGACCAAAGTTAGGACATCTTTACTAAGATGGTCTTCGGACAGCTTCGGTTTACACCTGTGCGGCTTTAAAAAATATCTAACCTTTGTTTCATCTGTAAGATTCGTGCATTCGATTTCAAAATCGTATTTTTTATCGTTTAAATTTATTTGTACGATTTCCAAATTGTAAAAAATAATTTAAAAATTAGTTTGTAAAATTTTTTTTACGTTTTTCTGCGGCTTGAAAAAAGTTAGTTTGTACTATTCCAAAATCATTTGTATAATATTTTGAATTCATTTGTACGATTTTTATATTCGTGTGTACGATTTTTTTATTCGTGTGTACGATTTTTATATTCGTGTGTACGATTTTTTATTCGTGTGTACGATTTCAAATTCATTTGTACGATTTTAAAATCGTTTGTACAATTTTAAATTGTCCTTTGTGAAATTTTGAAATCGTACAAATGACAATGTTCCGTACGTTTTTTCATTTCGTTTCAAGAATTTTGTATGTTTTTTTTTAATTTGGCAGTGCGATTTAAAAAAAAATCGTTTGTTCGATTGAAAAAAAATCATAATAAAAATCTATATATTCTTGAATTCGATTGTGCGATTTAAAAACCGTAAGAACGATTCAAAAATAGTTTGGACGACATTTTACTTCATTTGCACGATTTTAGAATTGTTTTTACACACAATTCGGTTCATGGTTTCCCAATAACTAAATACCGAGGTTACAGTGAATTTGTTTCGATGTTTCGATTTTATCTGTACTGATGAGACATAAGTTGTCGAAATGCCAGTGGCGGATCCAGACTTTCTGCTAAGAGGGGCCCGATCCATAATTTTTTCAAAGGGGGGATCCAATTTTTTCAAAAACCCTAGGAATTTTAAATATTTTCCAACCTAAGGGGGGACCCGGGCCACCCCGCCCCCCTGAATCCGTCACTGAATGCACATATGCAGAAACTAAGTTCACAGTTACCTCCGTACTTTGTTATTTTGTACATGTTTAATCTTTTTAAATCCATGGTTACAATTTAAAATATTTTATACGATTATTTAATTTAGTTTGTCTAATTTTTTAATATGTTTGTACGAATTAAAAATTGTATGAACGATTTCTAAAAATCTTAAATACCATTTTAGATTCGCTTGTACGATTTTCAAAAAGCGTTTGTACAATTTTAAATCGTAGAAATGATTTTTAAAATAATCTGTACGATCGTTGTTTCGTTAGTAGGATTTTGTATGATTTTTTTGGTATTCATTTAAACGATTGTTTTAAATTCGTTTGTACGTTTTTTTAATTAGTCTGTGCGGTTTTAAAATAATAATAATCCTTTGTTTCATCTGTAAGATTCGTTCATAAGATTTCAAAATCGTTTTTATGATCTTTTACATTTATTTGTACGATTTCGGAATTGTAAAAAATAATTTAAAAATTAGTTTGTAAGATTTTTTTCCTGTTTGTACGATTTGAAAAAAGTTAGTTTGTACTATTCAAAAATCATTTGTATAATCTATTGAATTCATTAGTACAATTTTATATTCGTTTGTACGATTTTAATCATTTGTACGATTTAAAAATCGTTTGTACAATTTTAAAATGTCCTTTGTGAAATTTTGAAATCGTAAAAATGACATTGAAAATATTCCGTACGTTTTTTTATTTCGTTTAAAGAATTTTGTATGTTTTTTTTTAATTTGGTAATACTATTTTAAAAAATCGTTTGTACGATTAAAAAATTATAATAAAAATCTCTATGATTCTTGAATTCGATTGTACGATTTTAAAATTGTAAGAACGATTTAAAAATAGTTTACGCGATTTTTTACTCCATTTGTACGATTTTAAAATCATTTGTATATGTTTAATCCTTTTAAATCCATGGTTAAATTTTAATATGTTTTATACGATTGATTAATTTAGTTTGTCTAATTTTTTAATCTGTTTGTACGATTTAAAAACCGTATGAACGATTTTTGAAAATCTTAAATACCCCTCGTTAGTAGGATTTTCAAAAAAGCGTTTGTACGATTTTAAATCGTAGAAATGATTTTTAAAATAATCTTTACGATCGTTGTTTCGGTAGTAGGATTTTTTACGATTTTTTTTTGTTATTCGTTTATACGATTATTTAAAAATTTTATGATTTTAATTTCGTTTGTACGATTTTAAAATCGTAAGAACGATTTAAAAAAGTTTGCACGATTTTTTAATCCATTTGTATGATTTTATAATCGTTTGAACATGTTTGATTTTTTAAAATCTACGGTTTAATTAAAAAAAAAATCATACGATTATTTAATTTAGTTTGTCTTATTTTTTAATTCGTTTGTACGATTTTAAAAATCGTATGAACGATTTTTTTAAAATCATAAACACCATTTTGTAAACGTTTGTACGATTTAAAAATCGTATGAACGATTTTTTTAAAATCTGAAATACCATTTTGTAAACGTTTAACAATGAAGGAATATGGATCGAGTAAATGCAAATGAGACAAAGTCTCTACAAATACATGGTAATATTAAACCCTGTTTCACTTCCTTTAGATATTGGATTTGCATTCTGCTGACTGCATTGCTGTATATTTCGGCTCAAAATTTTGCATGCATATGTAAAAATACCGTACACTACTAAATTCGGTAACTATTTATTAACAAATAGTGAACTTTTGAGGACAAACAGCTTTTCAAAATCTCTATAATGTTTCAAAGGAAAATATTTGTCCATTGTCACCGAGAATGGACTCATCTGACATGGGTAAAATCACCTTTTACCTGTCGACAGGTTTTCTAGTATTAACCCATCGATTAAATTTTCTACCTGTTCGCCCCAAAATAGAAAAATCCAACATTAAGAAATTTTAACCCGTCTTACAAAAACATGGAAAATTCACATGTACACAGCGGTCTTTGCATATTTTTAATCGTAACAGTGTCATTTTTCGGCTATGCATGGTCATTCTTGATCTACATGCAAAATATTTTAGAAATTGGTTTTCAAATAAAAGAGAAATTTTAAAATTTCAATTATCTAAAGGAAATGAAACAGACTTTAAGCAATGGAACAACGCTTTTATTGTTGTTCTTCATCTTGAAGTTTGTACCATTTTCAAAAAGCGTTTTTACGATTTTTAATCGTAGAATCGATTTCTAAAATTATCTGTACGATTTTTGTTTCGTTAGTATGATTTTGCTCTATTTCTAAAATAATCTTATACGTTTCAAATTTTCATTTTTTTTTGTTAAATTAGTTTGTACGATTTTTAATTTCGTATGATGTTGATTTATTTATAATTCGGTTGTACGATTTTCTTTTAAAACATTTATGCAATCTTTTAAAATCGGTTAGGTCCCGTAACACTAAAACGTTCTAGCCAACGTGCGCTGACGTTCGCAAATTTTTGTGCACGCCAAAGAATTGAAGAAATTATCTTATTGACCACAGTTATAACGTCAGGTTGACGACCTACAACGCAAGGGAAACTTATCCATAACTTGTTTGCAACGCTCACAAAACGTGTAACGGCGTCGTTTTACTAGCATACTTGACGTATACTTAACGGTCCATAAAGGTCTTAGAACGTCGGTATAGCGTTTTGACGATCTTTGGTCATATTATATATATGACTCTGCCACACTATAACGCACAACGCCAACATGTGCCGACTTGTTAGAATATTTTCGTATGTGCTGGTGTGCGTTGTGTAAGTTAGAAGCACGTTCTTAAAACGTTACAAACACATTGACGCACGTTGGTGGTCGTGTTGAACGCTGGGTGCGTCGGAAAATTTTGAACAAGCTCGAATTTCATGACGTTCGCTAACGTGTTGTTGATAAGTTATACACACGTTAGACTAACATGCACGCAACGTGTGCGATATGTACTAGTTTTTCGAACGTTGTTTTAAACGTGTAAAGAACACAAACCAAGCGTACTTATAACTAAGGAGTAACGTATTAACCAATTTATTATCATGATGGTGAAAGAGCAAGACAAAATTCCACAGAAATGTAAATGGCAACTCTATTTCAGCATCAGACTGACATATCTTTTAAATAAATTTTGTGATTTTTTTGGGGACCTATCCCTCCTGCAAATCTGTCGTATTTTCGGTGGTTATTCTATCCATTTCTACCTTTGCAAATTACATTGGAAAGAAGAATTTCCAACTGATCCGACCCAGAACGCCAAAGCGCTATTCAGGCGTTCAGTATACGTTAAGTACGCTACTAAAACGCCTTTGAAACGTCGTCATACGTTGTTACACGTTTTATGAGCGTTGCAGACAAGTTATGGATAAGTTTTCAGTGCGTTGTAGGTCTTTTGCCTAACGTTATGAATGCGTCGAACAAGATAATTTCTTCAATTTCTTCGGTGTGTGCCAAGTTCATACAAATATTCGCGAACGTCGGCCCAAGTTGGCTAGAACGTTATAGTGTGACAGGGCATTTATGTGGCAATTCTTCACCCCAATGTCATTTGTAAAGGTATAAATGGATAGAAATGCTACCGAAAAATACGACGGATTTGCAGAAGGGGTAATATGACTGTCTAAATCCTCTATCATGGTCTTATGGGATTTCAAATTTGCATTGAACGAGTTCATTTCTAGTTGTTTAAAATCAAGACATGTTTTACAACGGGGCAAAACTTTTTCATCTAGAATAACCAAAAAATCAAAATTTTTGAATTTAAATTAAGTGGAATGATAAAAACCATATATGTATCAGTTAAGCACGTCCTGATTTTCCGTCATTTACATTTCGTTTTTTAGTATTTACTATACCAGTTGGAAATATGGTATGGTCTATTGTAAGTTTTGGTTGACGTTTTTTTTTCCGATTTCTAGACAAAACGATAAGTTGGAAACTAAATAACAAAGCAAAGAGGCAAAGTGCTTATTTTGCATCAATAAATAATGAATGTACAAAATTCGAACCAGTAGTTTAACTTGCAGTGGTACCGGTAAAAAAAGTACAAAATTCCACGCTAACTTTTTACTGTTTAGGCTATTGATATTTCATTTGAATATAACGAGCACTTCCACTTTTACTGAAACTTGCAAGATTGAAAAGTTTGAGGCCACCTCAAGAAAATTTTGAGACAAAAATATAAATGTACAACATACGAATGAATGCCACTTGCTTGTGTAATTATAGTATATAACATAATACCGAAGTTCTTGTTAATTTGGATCCTGCATATGCGCATTTCAACCACATTTGTCTCTTCCGTGCAGATAAATAAAAATATTGGAAATCCTTATACCGAAATATGTGTAAAGACTGATAGAGAACAAATTACCAATAAAATCGAAATAGAAAAGCCAAAATCAGCTTAGGACAGAGCTATGCAAGAGGGAGATACTCCTAAGATTTAAACAACATTTTGTTAAATTTAGAAGATAAAATCGGTTGTCGGGCCAGCACCGAAGTACTGGCTACTGGGTTGGTGTGTACCCTCGGGGACTAACAGTCCACCAGCAGAGGCATCGGCCCAGTTGTAATAAATAACATAATACCGAAGATGCTATAATTTTGGATTCTGCATATGCGGATTTCGACAACTTATGTCTCTTCAGTGCAGATAAATCAAAATATTGGAAATCCTTATACCGAAATATGTGTAAAAATTGATAGAGAACAAATTACCAATAAAATCGGAATAGAAAAGCCAAAATCAGCTTAGGGCAGAGCTATGCAAGGTCTCAACATTAAAGGCAGAAATGTTAGTCAATTGAAACATATATATCAAAGTATTGTTCATCTTTACTTGACTATAGTATAAAAGTATTCTTCATCTTTACTTGGCCATAGAACACATTCTCTATGCATAAAGACTTATCGATTTTGTTAATTTCACTTTGGTAATAGGTACTCATACTAAAATAATTTTCATGAACATTCACATCTTCGCTAGCCAAGGGATACGATGCGCCCCTCTTCTCTCTCTGAAGAAGAGAAGCCTTGGTTAGAGAAGATGGAACATTCATCACATAGTAAATAACAAAGTTAACAAATAGGTTACATTAACAGAGAAAGCTCTTACTGTCAGAGTTATTTGTTAACAGCTGTATCTAATAAACAGTGAGTAAAAATATATTATTATGTCGCCCCAGACGTAGTCGGGACGACATATTGTTTTTGGTCCGTTTCTTTGTTATTATTACGCTTTCTTTCTTTCTTTCTTCCACCTCTTTTTGTCCGGCTTATATCTCAATGATGCTTGGACAGAAATAATTCATACTTGGTACAAAGTTGGAACACTATCTGGAGGGGTGCATGCAAGTAAATTTTTTTTCAAAGTGGCCGCCATTTTCAAGATGGCTACCAAAATGCGAAAAATTCGAAATTCGTCCAATTTTAACAAAAATTGAAATTTTCTCAATCATGCTTCAATGGAATTCATTCATATTTGGTACAAAGTTGGATCACTATCTGGAGGAGGGTATGCATGGAAAAANTTTTTCAACATGGCCGCCTTTTCCAAGATGGCCACAAAAATACGTAAAAATTTCAACTTTGTCCAATTTCAACGAAATTTGATTTCTAGGTAGATCTTGATGCTGCAAACAAGCTGGAATCAACGAATTGGCTGTCAGGGGCGACATCAGCTATTGCTTGCAATTGCAAATCTAGTATTATTTTATATTTTGAATATATTGTGAGGCTGTTCTCTTATTTTAGGTAGTTTTTGGAACAGCCAGTCATTTGTGAACATTACAGCGCCAACGGAAATGGTTTACAAACTAGATGATCTGTTATTAACTTGTCTGCCATCAAAAGAAACAAATGCTGTTTACATAACAGCCATTAGTCTATGGAAAAATACGTCTGCTGGATGGATTGAATTGGTAAAGATCTTTGCTGACACTAGTCTGGTAGATATCAAACAGACCATAGTTTGGCATTCGACCGTATATAAAAACCGTGTGCAATATACTTATGCAAGAATTTTTCCTGTCAATGAATCTGGTTTACAGATATATATAGACAGTAATAATGTAGTATGTGCAGATGATGGGTCATATAAATGTTCTGTATATGGCAACACAAATATTGGTCAGACTATCAACAGTTACAGTACTCCAGTATATGTCAAAATAAAGGGTAAGATTGTCATGATTTAACGTGTTTAAGAAGAATTAAAAAGCCTGTCATTATACAACTTTTAAACAGAAACACACTGTCCCAAAAGCTGCTGAATTAGGGATTTGTTCAGCTTTTGTTACTTTCACTCCTCCAGAAATTCTAGGGCCGCCACCATGACATCATTTCAAGATATGACTTGTCGGTGTCCCAAATAAAAACGAATATTTTCTCTTAGAATTCACGTCTTCATGGATTTAATTTTTTTTTAAAATGCAAGAAACCGATAAAAAAACACAGAAAAGCTGGGACGTAACTTATATTGTTTACGCAAAAGGGATATTTACAAGATACTCTCCTTGCATCCGTTAAATAAGCTTTGAGATCTAGTGACCTGAAAATTTTAAGATTTTACATACATACTGTTCTCTCACTGAAACTGCCGATGTCTACCGAAATATATGACGATTCTTGACCAAATCCTTCGGGAAGTTTTGAGTTTGATTTATATTCCGTAGTGCGACAGTGTTTTTACCAGCAGACTAGGCTCCTTGAGCTAGCCGACAGATTAGCGGCAAATTACGTACAGGTCATTTTCTTTCCTTTCTAGTGTGTGGTCATGTTTATTATACTATAGGGAAACGGGACTGATAAAAAGGGAGGTTTGGGTACCCATAAACGAGTTTAACCATACCGCTGGTATTTACTGGTGCTGGTACCAAGTCCGGCTGTCCCGAGTTCCTATCGTTGTTTACGTTTGTCTTTTGTCTTGTTCGTGTTTTCCTGCGTAGTTCCTTGGCAGATTATGGCACGTAATTATAATTTTCAATAATTGTAGATGTTTCCTGTCATCCCTTTTATTTCATTAAACATTTTGAAATGCTGAAAATGGTTGCAATATAATCTTTACCTCTTGTAGTTTTTTTAATAAAAAAGTAAAAAACTATCCAAATTTTGAAAATTTTACAAAAAAGCAATAACTCTAACATGGGTCATCAGATGTTCGTCGGTAGATCGTGTCATGCTGAACTTTTTTACCCCGATGTCAGATTTTTGATATCTGTAACAGGGTTCAAGTTATTTTCCAAAAAGCTGCAACCTATCCTTATGTTCTAATTTTAGTAACGGCAGCCATGTCATTTGACCTGGGACATAGAAATAAAAAATTTGCGACTAAATACCATAATGATGAATCAGTTGAAGATTTGTTTCATTGGGCCTAGTTGTTTCAGAGGAGAAGATTTTTGAAGGTGAGCTAACAACGACAGACGACAGACGCCAAGTGATGGCAAAAGCATATCCTGGCATAGCCACGTGAGATAAAAGGGACCAAAAAGGGGCAAATTATATGTTTTTGAATATTTGACTGTAGAATATTTATAATTCATTGGATTTTGATCGGGTTTCTTTCAGAGAGCTTCTGATGAAATTTCCAATCAGTGGTATTATTAAGGAAGAAGAAAACGAATGCAGTGTTTAAGATTCTTAAACAAAAATATGAAATAAGGAAGTTTACTGAAATAAAACCAATTAATGTAAAAAAATAGAGTTTATCCTTACCTCTTTTGCAAGTAGCGTCTTTAAGTCTGGCTGTCCGAGTTCCTATCGTTGTTTACCGTTGTCATTTGTCTTTCATTGCTGTTTTTATTGTGGAGGTCCCAGCCGGACTATTGTCAGCGATTGAAATTGTAGGTGTTTCCTCTTATCTTTCCTTTTTGAATATTTTCTACCAGATCGGAGTGTAAATTCGACCAAGTATCTTAAAATTAGCAGCAAATTTTCAACTATAGTCTTTGGCTTTTATAAAAAAATTCATACAAAAAGAAAAAAGAAGAAGAAAAAATGGATCGAGGCTTTGAACTCAGAAAGTCCAAGTAAAAGTTTCAGTAAAACATTAAAGGAAACATTAATATGAAGAAATAATTACATTTATCAAATAAATTGTTTTACAATATACTTACAAGAGAAAAGAGAGAGACAAATCAATTTGTATTAATAAATGGATTAGATTATTAGAGATGAGAGACAAGTATCTAATCAAAGATCAGTCTCATCCATTGACATTTATGATTTTTCCACCCGTTATACAACCCTTCCACATACTTTGATTAAAAATTTGATTAAATTCATTTTGGGACAACTTATTAAATGGTCTTTTAAATATTCTTGTATGTAGTTCATTTGTTCTAACAGAAAAACAAGGATTCTTTTATAATATTACCTACAATAATCATTGTTCCTTGACATGTGATGATATATCTTTTGATAGACAACATTTTTGTTCGTTTTGCCAACACTGTTTATCAACAGGTTATAAGCATTCCCATGGGTACAAATCATACACCTCTCATTGCAGATCTTTTTCTGCTCTGTTACGAACGAGACTTCATGAAAAAACCTCAAAACGGAACCATACCAAACAGCGATAAACTTATTTCTATTTTCAATGATAACAGCAGGTATATTGACGATATCCTTACTATTGACAATCCCCAGTCTTTAGATTATGTAGACATCATTTACCCACAAGATCTGAAATTAAATAAAGCTAACAATGACTCACAATACTGTCCTTTTCTGGATCTTGCTATCATTATTGACTCTTGTAAAATAAGAAATAAAATATATGATAACAGGGATGATTTGATTTCAGTATTAGGGACCGACCATTTAACTTGAAAGGAGGGGGGGGGGGGGGNGGGGGCTATGGTTTTTTCTAAAAAAAATATTTTGGAGCTGATTTTATGTGAAAAAGATATTTTGGCTGCCAAAATGATGACAAAAATTTTCTGAAGGAGGCTTTCTGCCCCAAAAAATAATGTTAATTTTGAAAAAAATATTTTATCGTTACACGTGAAAAAAAAACCATAACCACCCCTTTTTCAGGTTAAATGGTCGGTCCCTTACTAATTTCCCTTTTCTTGACGGCGACATTCGTCCAGCTCCATCATACAGGGTGTATATTTCTCAACCAGTACGATTCGCATGCGTTAGTTCTACTCTTGACGATTTTAGTAAACCTAACCTTACTATCACAGCCAAACTTTTACAACAGAGTTACATATTTCATAAGTTGTTGAATACATTTAAGACGTTTTATAACAGATATGAACATTTGGTATCTAAATATGGCATTACTCGCAAACAGCTTATCACTATGGGCATTTCTAATCTCCGTTTTAACGGAAATGTTGTTAAAAATGCCAGAAACTGATTAAAGATCCAGGAAAGCTGTGACGTAACTTTCATTCTTTACGTAATAGGGGATATCGACAAGATACTCTGCTTGCATCCGTTAAATTAGCTTTGAGATCTAGTGACCTGAAAATTTCACACAAATACTGGCCTCTCACTTATATTGCCGATGTCTATTGAAATTCATGATAATTCTTGACTAAACCCTCTAGGCTTCTTGAGCTTGCCGGCAGTTGAGCGGCGAGTTTAGTTTAAACATATTATTGTTATGAAATTACAACACTGGATTGGAAACAAGTTTTAACAACTTACAACTCCTTTCCAGATAATACAGTGATACATGAAATACAATATGAATATGAAAACTTCAGGATATGATAACACATATATATATATAATACATTTTTTTATAAACAACAATAAAGTTCAAGATTAAATCGTTTTGTATTTTTGATATACTGCTGCACTGCCAAAAAAATGGTAAGATTTTCATCTTCACTCAATAAATCGCTACCAAAAAGCAATATTTCAATATCAATGTCAACAAAATTTAATTTTGTTATAAGTTCAACACGAGGACCTATGTAAAGTGGGCATTGAGAAGCGACGAGTACCCCTTGACCCATTTTTCAAATTTACGTATTTCATTTTCTCTCCTTTCAAGATTGTGGCCCTATTTTCGTAAATTTTAGTTCTGAGATAACTTTTGTCAAATTCGAAATATAGTAAAAAAAAAGATGTAGATCTAGTGGTTTTTGTTGTTTTCTTTATCTGTAGTTCTGGAGGATATATTGATGGGATCCATTTACTAGAAGATGCGCCAATATTAGAAAGAACATCAACAATATATCTATAAGTGAGATTGAAGTATATTTTATGATCTTTAAAGAGTCCCTGAGGAAATTCAGTTGATCTGCAATTAAAGTATGTCTCACGTCCTTTAGATTATGGAAATCTTGCCATTTCAGCTTTATTTGTACACTAATCTTTATCTATTTGGTATGTAAATCAGGAATGACCATACATAACTGAAAAATGTTGATTTCGCAGTTTACAGCATGCAAAAGAGTCTGCAGTCATGTGCATTTTCACATTTTATTTCAAACAGGTGAAAATTTCTAAGTGATGGGTTGTCCTATTTTAAGGGTGACAAAGTAACTTGATGAAATAGATGAACCGAGTTGACCTATCTTATAATAGCAAAGTGTACTCCTTCGGGATTAACAATTTTAATCCACGGACTTTTTGTTTGTAAATACGGATTAAAAACTAGCAGTACATTAACAATATCTTTCAAATATTTCTTATGTGTTTATTGCATGCATATTTCAATTACGTGTTGGGGTATTTTGTTGAATTATTTCATTTACGGGTATGTTTTTCTTGAATTAAAAGGGGGGACCAAGCACATGGTAAAAGTCAAAGTGAGACTTGTTTATCATCTGACTTCAGGTAATACCTGCCAATACCTATTTCAGAATGGTTCAGTCTTTTCGATAACATTATCCCTTTAAAAGCATGGAGCATTTTTAAAAAGTGTTTTTTCCATCCATATGTATTTGAAATCGTCAAATTAAAAGTGGTTCTATAAGTGTACAATATTTTTACACAACCAAGCAAAATTCGGTGCCGAAATATGCAATATCAAAGTCAACAGAAGAGAATTTCCATTATCTTAAGGAATTGAAACAGTATTTAGAGGAGGACAATTCGTTACCATCGGTATATCAACTTGCTATTGATAAATAGCACCTACAAATGTGACAACTATATTATCAATAAGAAAATCAAGCATAACTGCACACCTGTTTTTTTATTGTAGCATACTCGCCTCGTCCAGGAGAATATTGTAAAATCAAATGTCAATGGCAGGAACTTTACCATCAAATTCCATGTTGACATCTCCTGACAAACACCCAGTCAGGTTTATTTGATCACCTGAACTAAACCAGGCTGTGGAATTCAGTACGTAGGTGAAACTGGTCGTCCATTACAACGACGTGACCATGAGCACCTGTATCGCGTTCGTTTCCCGAAAAAGTTTAGATCGTACATATATCAACATTGTTCCGTTTAATCATGACAGAAAGTATATTGAAATTCAACCACTAGAAATTGTTGAAAAATCCCCTGACCAATCCAAGGGAGAATTTGTAAGATCTGGAAGAGTGTGAATTGTCTTGGATACAAAAATTTCAGACGGCTTAACCTTTAGGTTTAAACGACAACATCATCACATGGGTCAAGGAAACATTTCTCAGCGTGCTTCCATTGACATCATGAGTATGTCTTCTCCGAAATTACGCCATCGCAGGTCACATGGCCGAAGAGTGAATTACAACATAAAAAACAAACGTAAAAACCTAGTAAATGTTAAAGATTTGTATACCGTTTTCAAAAACAATGGGCGACATGGCTTGTTTACTAAACTTTGCTCAGTTTCTGTTAATCAACTTTACAAAATCTCTTTAGAATGTGATACCGTGTCTGTAAATAGCCCAATCTATGAATGTCCGAAAATTATTGATGCTTTCTGCTATCATCGGCTTTATCCGAGAATTGACAAACGCGATGAACATGTCACACAATTTTTGAAAATTAAATATATAAATAAAGGAATTGATTTAATCGACATCGCAAGCTTTTTTCGGGACCCAGATATTCAAAAACTTGTTTCCGTTTATTTTGACAACCAGGACATGCCTGTCATTTCCTTTTCTTACAAAAAGCCTACTAGAAGTATTTTTTTCAATTGCTCTTCTATAACCTGTGATGCTTATTTCGAGAAGAACTACCCAAGCAAGTGGGACTGTTCAACGTCACCATATCGCTATGACCCATGTGGATATGTATTAATGGGGAACTTGAACATCATCGATGATAATGAAGTTAGAAAATTCTTTAGAAAGGGGCCTCAATATTATCGCCCACCGAAAATGAACTGGCAAGCATGTTTTGATATTATTAAAGACACAGTTGACAATTATTGTTTAAAATGGTGCAAACGAGAAAGTGCAGACAAACACGCACTCAATATGTTCAAAGATAGAATTATTACAAAAGTCACCAACAGAATAAATAAAAGATAATTATAAAGAGTCACCGTCTCAGCTGTCTGTAAACAGAATTAAGTTAAAATAAAGAAATCTTAGCAATAAATATGTATTTGTACCAGTCAATAAAGCGTCCAACAACGTTTCAATTATTTGAAAGAAATATTATATTGATGTCCAACAAAATGAATTGGCAAAGTCTGACACTTCCGAATGTACTAATTTTGTCGAAAAAACGTTAACCAAACAGCACTACAGGGATACAGATATGCTCCAAGTTCCACCTAAAGATAACACCTTGCCTACTATGTACTGGGTTCCCAAGCTTCACAAAAATCCCTACAAACATCGTTTTATTTCGGCATCAAGCAACTGTTCTACCACTAATTTATCCATCAATTTAACAAGTGCATTTACCTGTATTAAAGAGTTAGTTATCAAATACTGTGTAAAAACTTATCAAACATATCAAAACTCTGGTGTAAATTACTTTTAGAGTGTAAAAAATTCCATTGAAGTTTTAGATAAACTAAAATCAATACAAAGACCGGTTTCTGCTATTGACAGTTATGATTTTTCTACACTTTATACAAACCTTCCACAAAAATTGATTAAATCGAAATTGGGACAACTTATTAAATGGTCTTTCAAATTTTTTGGTCTGCAATTCATTTGTTGTAATAGAAAGCAAGGATTCTTCTCTAACATCACTTACAAAAATCATTATTCCTGGACATGCAATGACATGATTAAGGCACTGAATCTTTTGTTAGACAACATTTTTGTTCGTTTCGGCAACATCGTCTATCAACAGGTCATTGGAATTCCCATGGGTACAAACTGTGCACCTCTCATTGCAGATCTTTTCCTGTTCTGTTACGAACGGGACTTTGTGAAAAAACTACAGGATGGAACCATACAAAACAGTGATAAACTTATTTCAATTTTCAACAATAACAGCAGGTATATCGACGATATCCTTACTACTAACAATCCCCAGTTTTTAGACTATGTCGACCTCATTTACCGACAAGAACTGAAACTTAATAAAGCACACAATGATTCTAAATACTGCCCATTTTTCGATCTAACTATCATCGTTGACTCTGGAAGAATTAAAACTAAAATTTATGATAAAAGGAATGATTTTGATTTCACTATTACTATTTTCCCTTCTTGATGGCGACGTTCCTGCAGCACCATCATACGGGGTGTACATATCTCAACTGGTACGCGTCTGATCTACTCTTGACGACTTTAATGAACGTAACCTTACTATCACATCCAAACTATTACAACAAGGTTACAGATTTCATAGACTTATAAACACATTTAAGAAGTTTTATAGAAGATATGAACATTTGGTATCTAAGTATAATGCGACTCGGAAACAGCTTATTACTAAAGGCATTTTTCATCCTCGTTTTAACGGAAATGTTGTTAAAAAATGTAAAAAAATGATAAAAAAAAATCCAGAAAAACTTGGACGTAACTTACATTCTTTACGTAATAGGGGATATTGACCGGATATTCTTCAAGATTCCGTTTAATTGGCTTTGGGATCCAATGACCTGAAGATTTTACAATTATACTGGCCTCTCACTGATACTGCCGATGTCTACTGAAATCCATGATGATTCTTTACCAAATCCTTCGGCAAGTTTTGAATTTGATTATTATTCCGCAGTGCGACAGTGTTTTAGCAGCAGACTAGGCTCCTTGAGCTAGCCGGCAGTTTAGCGGCGAGCACTCCTCGACCCATCTTTCTAAATTACATTTTTTCTATTCTTACCTTTTCAAGATTGTGGTCTTAGAGTTAGTGGTCTTCCTGTATTGGGTTTTATTTGTATGTTTATTATACTGTAGGGAAACGGGATAGAGAAAGAGGAGGTTTAGGTACCCATAAACCGGTTTAACCCTAACGCTGGCTGTTGAAAGTGCCAGTACCAAGTCCGGGTATCCCGAGTTCCTATCGTTATCTATGTTTGTCTTTTGCCATTTTATTGTTTTTCTTGTGCAGTTCCCTGGTTGATTGTGACATGTGATTGTAATGTGCGGCCATTGTAAGTGTTTCCTGTTATCATCCCTTCATTAATTTTGATTCTTTTTAAAGAGTTAAAATAAAATTACTTCAAATTATTTTTCCAACAAATTTTTTTTTACGATTGAAGATAAAAGACAATCTATTTGCAATTTTAAAATAGACAAAGATTATGACCATCTAACCTCTAAATTTTTAGAAATTTTTTGGATCAAAATATGAAGTGTTGTTTAAAGTTAAATCAAATTTCGAATAACACTGAAACATATAGTTGTTGGATATAAAATGATAGACGATAAATATTTTGATTTTAATTATTTTCTGACGATTGTGATTGGTTTCTCTTATTTATGATACTTATTATATTTCAGAGTAGAAAACTAGAAACTCACGAGCCAGCACTTTGGTGCTGTCCCAATACCGATTTTATTTAGAAACTTTCAATATATAAATTGTATATTTTTTCAAACTTAAGAGTATCTCCATTTTGTATAACTCTGTCCTCAACTGGTATTGATTTTTCTACTTTGATCCTATTAGTAATTGTTCTCTGTAAGCCTTTACACATATTTCCATTTATGAATATCGAAATGTTTTAGTTGATCTGCACTGAAGAGAAATAGGTTGTCGCTATGGTCATATGCAGTAACTTTGGTATTTTGTTAATTATTACAATTGGACTGATGCCTCTGTTGGTGGACTGTTAGTCCCAGAGGGTATACACCAACCCAATAGCCAGTATTTTGGCAATGGCTCAAAACCGATTTATTTTAAACTTTCAATATCTAAATTGTAGAAAATATTGTTCAAACTTAAGGTGTATCTCCCTTTTGCACAGCTCCGTCCCTAGCTTGTATTGGCTTCTCTAATTAGATAGTATTGTTAATTGTTGTCCATCAGCTTTTACTTATATTTTGATATATGAATTTCCCAATGTTTTGATTTTGATCTGCATCGAAGAGACACAAGTTGTCAAATGACCATAGCAAATACTAAATTCACAGTTACTTCGGTATTTTGTTAGTCATACTTCACCTATAAACTTACCGTTTTGTTGTTTTTAGTTAAAATCTTTGACATTTATTTGACTGTTTTTCAGTAATCTTCCTTATTTCATATTTTTGTTTGATAATTGTAAACACTATATTCGTTTTCTAATTCCTTGATAACTTTATAATAAGTTGTTTGTTCCACATTTTATAGTATTTTCACATTTAGACAGAAGTTGTTTTGATTTCACAATAAAATGAACATTACAAATTATATTTGCACGTCAACTGTAATTAAGACGAATTTTCAAATTCAAGTTATCCAGTCGAATTAGAAGAAGAACTTGAGTCTTTAACTCTAGCAGAAGAATATTTTATAAAACAACAAGACTGCTAATCATGCATTCGTTATGAAATCATTATGCTAAACTCCTCACAGGAAGGGATCTTGGTGGAAGCTGTATACTGAGGGTACATAACTTATTTTGTCAGTTGGTGATGGGTCTGAGGCTGGCATGCCAGTTAACTGTTAGTAGTCTCTTGTGATTTCATGTTTTTGTCCGTATATTTAGTTCTTTCAGTTTCATTTTTCACAATCGACTCAGTCCTGTTGCCAACTGAATTTTACTGTTGTTATGATTGTTTTTTTATTTATCACATTGGCTGTAGGGGGAAGGTTTGGATCCAATAAAACTAGTTTAACCCCGCCGCAGCAGGTTTGCGCCTGTCCTAAGTCAGGATTTTATTAAGCCTTTGTGTGTCTTGTCCTTTTTCTAGTTAGTTTACTTTATGTCTATAGGAGTCTAGGATGATGTTTATTTCGCTGGACTTGATTGCTCTTTGTTAAGGGGTTTTCTCACCGTTCATTGAAGATCTTATGGTGGCTTTGAGTTGTTATTACTCCCCTTTGGGGTCGTTGTCTCTTTGACACATTTCCCGTTTCCCTTCTTTTTTCTATTATTAAAAAAAAAAGAACTCGATGTGATTGCGTTGACTTGGGAATAACATTCCATCTCCAGGTCAAAACGACCCAAAAACAAAGCATCTAGGGGTTACCGTACAGTCTTCAACACAGTGAGGAACCTCACACCATATAGCAAGCCCTAAATGGCCCAAAGTGTAAAAACATCCAATAACCATAATATCAAGAAACTAAAATTTTATAAGAAGACAAACCAATGACCAGCATATTCCTGACTTGGGACAGGTGCAAAAATTGCGTTGGAGTTGAACTCGTTTTGTTGGATCCAAACCCTCCCCCTATGTGTTGTGAATTGCTAGAAAATAAATAAACAAAAAAACTCAAAGTAAAAATCAAAAATAACAAGTACCTTGAAATGAAGTACATATAACATGAAGACAATTCACAAGGGTACTGTCCTTACAAATGCTCGCACTTGCTGACAGCTTGCAAAGGACATAATTTCCGTTGACGAAGATATCTACCTACTAACATAAAAAAAATTTCAATTGAAATACTTCTAAAAAGATTTCTTATTCAACCTCATTAATTATGAAAGAAGAACATGATATTGTGCAATGCCAACACTGCAAATAGGAATAAATGTTTTAATTTAGTTACGGTGTAAAGCATTGAGGTGATATGATAGGTTGGCTCAAAAGAAAGTATTGGGGAAAGCATATTTTAAAAAGGATGATTATTCAATGAAATATTTTGCACTGATATAACTGTGATAATTTACATTCTACAAATTATTTGGAAAACAAATTGGGTGACCCCGATTGTTCTTTATATTTTTGGCAAGTATTTTAAAAGAACTAATTGATCAGTTGAGAATATCTATAAATTAGTCTTAAAAAACTTGTTTTTTTTTTCGTTTATATATTCATTAGTTTAAGAGATGTTTAATCTCTTGTATTTACCAAGGTCCTACCAAAGGGTCACAGAACGGAACACTGTGACCAATAATATATGTGTTCCGAAGAACATCCTACGGGATACCACCGACTTGACTTACGTATAGCAAAAAGGTAACTACTTTTTCAAACTTTCGGACAAACCAGTCCAACTGAAACCATGTAGAGTAAATCTTGTTGATTGCCTTAAAGCTCCTCCTACACAGGAACTGACACCAAATATTTCTACTTGTAGACATAAAACTGGTAACAACACTAGATGTAAAACGTGTAATATGTTAATTATCTCTCCAGATTTCCAAAGTGAATTAACTGGTCGTAAATACGTTACCAAATCTTAGAACCCCTGGATTGTTCAACAAAAAATGTCATTTATGGCATCAAATGTTCTCTATGTGGTCTTCTGTATGTTGGTGAAACTCGTCAGTCACTTCGGAGCAGGATGAACCAACACAGGTATGATAATAAAGATCCACAATATCGGATGCTTTACAACCATTTTAATCAACCTGATCATGATCCTGCTCTTTCAATGAAGGTGCGATTCATTGAAAAAATATACCATCATACTAATAGTCCTGTACTTAGTACACCATATAGGACAGACAG
>MJUU01014433.1:96568-121887 GCA_002080025.1 Modiolus philippinarum | reverse complement strand
TAGATAAAGATGAAATCCTGGCAAATCATAAATCGTTTATGGAATCATTAAACATTTCTACCAATGACAAATCTAATGATTTGCCTAGTTTGTACTGGACACCCAAACTTCATAAGTGGCCGTACAAACAACGGTACATTGCCGGTTTTTCCAATTGTTCTACTAAAGAACTGTCCATTATCCTAACTAAGATTTTGACTGCTGTGAAAGAAGGCCAGCAAAAATATTGTGACACTGTTTATTCACTAGGGGTGAAACGATTAACCGACGTTTCGATGAACCGCGATTTTTTTGTTCGGTTCGATTTTCGGTTCTTTCAACCCGTATTTCGGTTTCGGTTTCGATCCGGAATGGTCAGTATGTTACAAACGAAAGCTTACAACTCAACCGCAGACAAAATGACCTGTGATTGCAGCTTAATCAGTACAAATAACATATTTCCACTATAAACATTCCTGTTTATGTAACCGCTCACTTTAAAAGTCAAAATATTCAGGAGAAATTGGCAAACGAAGCCGAAAATCTAGACTGGCTAGTGCTGCCCCCTTGCTCACTACTCTTTGCTCTGTTACGCTCAAGGGACAGATGAAAACAAATCCAAAAAGTGGAAATTCCACTGTATGACGTCACAATGTCAAAATAAACAAGACAGTCAATTTCAAACAAAACAGAAAAAAATAGTGATACGATTAAAAAAACAATTTGTTACAAAATATTTTAATCTTAGTAGCTTCTTCGTAACTTTCTATAAGTCCTTTTAGTTGCAAAGATGCAAGTTGTTTACCTTGGATACGACCGGAAGTAATGAGGATGTATCCTGAACAAGTTATTTTTAAATATAGCACAACCAATCAAAAAGTGTTTTGTATGCAGGCCAATGAAATCAAAAGATACATTTGTTTTTCGGACTGTTGTCACTGTTGTCTTTATCTGTCTCTATATCCGAAAGATTCGACGGATTTGAGACAGACTCGTCAGTCTACCGAAAATCTTGCTTTTGTTGGAGGAAATGACTCTAATGAAAACTTCCGCCATTTTCGCGGTATGACTAATTACCGCTTAAAAGGATAGTAACGAACAAAACCAACTACGGACGTGTAAATAAATCCGACCTGCTGACCACATTTTTCAGTTTGCTTCAAATATGGATCGTCCAGAGCTAATATATCTTAGACAGCTTTTGAACAGAAAGGATTATTTACAATTGCTTAGATTTTCTGACACTTCCAGTTTGCTAAAAAATCACTAAAAATAATGATCTGAGATGAGTTTTAGGTATCAGAGCTATAATTTTGGGAGCAAACAACTGGATTACTTTTTCCTATAGTAAAATGACTAATCAAATGGTACAATTCACATTAAAGTATTTTACATCACTTATATACACATCATAGAATAAATATTGTCATCTGCCAAGCTGTCACTAATAAAAAGGACGCGCAAGAATGAATCGAATCGAAACGCATCGAATCGTAGCCCTTGTATCGCGATACGTATCGAATCGTGAGGTAGGTGTATAGTTACACCCCTATTATTCACGTAGTAGGATCAATCATATGTGAATACTAAAAAATTCTAAAGATCTTCTGAACAACTTGAAAACCCGGTCACTTTCTAAGATCCACTCGTTGAAAACATTCGATTTTTCTACACTCTATACTACTCTTCCCCATTAAAAATTGAAAAGTCGTTTGATTGATCTTATCAAGAACGCATTTACTTACAAAAAAGGACAGAGCTTTAAATATGTAGCCTTAGCATATACATCTACATATTTTACTAACAAAGTACCAAAGGGTAACACACGAACAGGTGATCAGCATGCTGGAATTTCTCATTGACAACATATTTGTCCAGTTCGGGGGCACGATATTCCAACAGACAGTCGGCATTCCTATGGGATCGAATTGTGCTCCTCTCTTAGCCGACCTGTTTTTGTTCACTTACGAAACAGAATTTTTGCAAAATTTGGTCAAACATAATAAAATTAAAGAGGCTAGATCCTTTAATTACTCATACAGATATATTGATGATGTCTTGTCGCTTAATAATAGTAACTTTGCCGACTATATTCCATTAATATATCCCCCAGAACTTGAAATAAAACAGACTACAGACACTGACCATTCTGTTTCGTTTTTAGATTTACTTTTGGAGTTTGACGACAGTGGCAACCTCAGCACACGAATTTATGACAAAAGAGACGATTTCAATTTTGATATTGTAAACTTTCCACACCTCGACAGTAATATTCCGTCTTCCCCATCGTATGGCGTAAATATTTCTCAATTAATCCGTTACGCTAGAGCATGTAGCCACTATCAAGATTTTTTGAAACGACACAGATGTTTAATTCGTAAACTTTTAAATCAGGGCTTCGAGAAATGCAGATTAATAGTTTTTCTGAAGAAATTTATTGGACGATATCCAGATTTGATTGATAAATATTCAATTCCTATAAGACGGTTTTGTTTAAGTTTTGGCTTCTTTCTTGATGTTTCTCTCTTTTTGCAACTGTAGTGTGATTTGTGCACCGAGCGACAAAAATATTTTACCTGTATGAGACTAGGCTTGTACATTGAACGACAAAAACATTTTACCTATTAGAGAAAAATTCTAGGTTTTGACAGGATCCGAGGCGCACCACTAATTCGGCCTCCCATTGACTCGTATGTTAAATTCCGGGATTTCAAAAATTCCAATAATATAGAAATGAATTTTCCTAGGTGCGGGAACTAGTTTTCCGTTGACAGATCACCAACACGATAAAATAAATACATTTAAACCATATGTTGTATGGTCAAATAAGAAAATGAAATTGAATTGAAACGTTCCGGTTAATTTTGTACATAGTCGCAACAGAGAATTTTCGGTATTTGGTCGTATTTCATTCGATCCGTTAACTTAATCATGTTTTTCAACTGTTCTTTGCTCTCCGTCATTCACCTAGAAATATTCTATGATCTTGCTGATTATAACATGTATCAATTGGCTGGAGTCACTACAAATGAAAAGGCACTATTTTTTATAGTACTATTTTCGAGGTCTGTCAAACATTGGCATATTGAAATAGTGTAGTGCGCCCTGACAATATTATGGCTTTGACATTTAACACAATCTGGGCACACAGAAGCTATAGTTAGTCGTCATATAAGCGGGAGGTTGATGCATCAATAAACCTGGTTTAACCCACCATTTTATTTATAAAATGCCCGTTCCTAGTCGGGAATATGACGGCTTGCCAAAATGTTCTGTGTCTGATTGTGTTCCCCTGATTCAGTCGAATGTTATACGGATTTTCCTTACTGGTCTCTTCCTTTGATCGCTTCGGACTTTTGTTGTCACTTTTATTCTTGTATTTAAATGATTTAATAAAAAGAGGCGTAATGACCCCTCTTTTTATTGTTTTTTTTCAAAGCATATATTAAAAATGGAAAACGAAAAAAATCTACGGGCAAAGGAAATTAGATTACTTATTTACTTAAAGCAATATTTAATGACAGAATGTTACGTCAAGAAATATATATTTATCTTGATGCTCCCATAAAGATTTACTGACTATCAAATTAAAGAAGGAATATATATGTTATACACATTCCAAACCATTTAAGGATTGGATGATATTGCCGACTGATCCAAACCCTGAAATATGGGTTCACTGAGATGGTTTCAAAAATGGGGTTCACGCTATTTTTTTATTGTTTTGGTCATTTTTGCTTAAATTCAGAAAAAAAAAATTAATTCTATGTTCACCCTGACTTTGATTTCTGGCAATTGATAGTTTTTCTGTCGATTGCCTGATTTGATATTACCTGTTACACCGGTATACTTTCGATACTATTCAAAAAGTGCATTACCTGATATGGACAAAATAAGAATTTATTTATCCCGGAAATATTTCAAGTGAAACCTATTTGTTTTATTGTAATCTGAAGATATAAGTCATACGTGATGATGTTCCAAAAGTTGTCTCTTGGATATTTAGTGGTGTGCCTCTTAACTTACAGTATCCACGGTCAGTTTATTTTTTATTACTCTGATGTTTAATTTATACATTATTAATTTTTCCCTGATTGAAAGTATTTATTTTCAGTCTTATTTTCTGTCTATGATTAGCAATATACATGGTAAGTTTTTTTCTGATTGTTTGATCTTGTACTATTTTTAAACAACGAATTCTTGACCACCTGTTTTAAGTGCCCACATCTCACTATTTTATAACGCCAAGTTTTCTTACATTCGACTTGATGAGTGCCCTGTGTTTGTCTATATGTTGTAGTTGTCCACTAGCTTAAGACACTAGTGATTTTGTCGGGCAAAGGATGACACTGATTGTAAAAGCACTTTGCCAGTTTAATTGATGTTTGTTGACAATCCCGCACCCATGACCAAGAAAGACATGGATGTACCGTTGCTCGACAATTAGCAAAGAATTCTGCTTAAACCGGTGCTAGGGGACGTCTTGTACTTACTATGAGGTATGAGCAAAGCTCATTGTTGAAGGCCTCATGGTGACTCCAAGATGAAGAACAACAATAAAAGCGTTGTTCCTTTGCTTGTTTTTTACCATGTATTTGTAGAGACTTTGTCTCATGTGCATTTACTCCATATCATTTTATTCACCATTGATATTACATTTAAGTTTAGTTCTGTAGATCCTTTTTTTGACAATTTATGTCTGTTCAGCGATGGTAAATGTTTGAAAGACACTCGACAGAACTGGCAGAACATAACCAAGGTGACAAAAATTAACACCAAATTCAGATAAGGAAAGCTATATCCTGCTCTCTTACAGCAGCCGTCATACTGTCAGCAGGTAAATATTAGGATTAAGTCAAAGTCGGTAATGTCAAATCCTGAAAGACGTGAATCCAGCTGAAAATGTCTGTTTTCATTCTTGACACCCACCCGTCAAATTATTCACTAATGTTATGGTGACGACAATAGAATATCTTGAGGAATGATAGTTACTTAGACTGAACAAACCCCTGACTTTTCAGCTTTTGGGACAATGTTTTGCTGTACATGTTCAACAGTAACGAATCAAATGTGAAATTCACACTCCATACGCTTAAGAGGTAGATTTATTGCTGCTTAGAGAGGGAAAGTTCACAATTGGGAGGTTAAAATCATCATGCTAGTCATATAGCTTGGATTGAAACGTCCATCTTCGTCAAAATGCAACAATAAATATAACTTTAGGTAATATTACTTTAGGTTCCGTAAAAAATGAATAAAAAGAATTAAATGATAAGAAAAACAGGTTTGTTGCAATTGTTTTTGAAATATTCTTAACACGGGAAATTTAATGTATTTTGCTGATAAAACAGGTTAAACTAACACATAATTGCATGAATCTAATTATTGAAAAAATGAATTTAGGAAAATATAAATTAAAAAACGTTGCGAATGTAACAACCATAATTAATAAAAATGAAAGAGTAAATGCAAATTCGACACCGTCTCAGAACCAAGCAAGTAACTGAATACCGAAGTTACTGTGAATTTTGTTTCTGCATATCACATTTCGACATTTTATGTCTCTTCAGTTCAGTTCAGAAAAAATCTAACCGTTTGGAAGACCATAAACTCTAAGATGTTTAAAACTGATAGAGAACAAATAACCAATATGATCTAAATGTAAACCTAAAATTAGCGAAGGACAGAGCTTTGCATGAGGGAGATACTCCTTAGTTTTCAACTAAATTTACAAAAATCTAGATATTGTAACAATTGAACAATTGAACAACTCTTTTATTTGTTCTTAATTTCGAGGCCTTGAACATAGAGCTTGCTTATATCTCATAGTAAGGTCAAGACGGCCCCTAGCACCGGTTTGAGCAAAATTCATTGCCATAAAATTAACCGGCAAAGTGCTCTAACAATCACTGTTACCCGTTGTCCGACAAAAGCACTATTGTCCTTAGCTACATATGGAAAAAATTCTACAAGAAGTTTACATATTTCATAAATTGTTGAACACTTTTTAGAAGTTTTATTAAAAATATGAACATTTGATATCTAAATATGATGTTACTCGCAAACAGCTTTTTACTTTGGGCATTTCTCAATCTCGTTTTTTTTACGGAAATGTTGTTAAAAATGTTAAAACTGTAAAAAAAATCCAGCAAAACTGGGACGTAACTTACATTCTTTACGTAATAGGGATATTGATAGAATATTCTTCATGATTCCGTTGTATTGGCTTTGGAATCCAATGACCTGAAGATTTTACAGGTATACTGGCCTCTCACTGACTCACTGTTACTGCCGATATCTACTGAATGTAACAAAGGGGATAACAGGAAACATCTACAATGGCTTAAAATTACAGTCAAATGCCACAATCTGCCAGGGAACTACACAGGAAAAACACAAACAAGACAAAGGACAAACGTAAACAACGATAGGAACTGGGGACAGCCGAGCTTGGTACCGGCACTAGCAAAAGCCAGCGGTAGGGCTAAACCGGTCTTTGGGTACCCAAACCTGCCCTTTATTTGTCCCGTTTCCCTATAGTATAATAAACATACGCATAAAACCCAATACAGGTAGACCACTAACTCCATGACTACAATCTTGAAAGGAGAGAAAATGACAATACATATTTTGAAAGATGGGTCAAGGGATGTTCGCCGCTAAACTGCCGCCTAGCTCAAGGAGCCTAGTCTGCTGGTAAAGCACTGCCACACTTCGGAAGTAAATCAAACTCAAAACTTCCTGAAGGGTTTGGTCAAGAATCATCATATATTACAGTAGACATCGGCAGTATCAGTGAGAGACCAGTATGTGTGTAAAATTTCCAGGTCACTAGATCTCAAAGCTAATTTTACGGATGCGAGCAGAGTATCTTGTCCATATCCCTATTACGTAAAGAATGTAGGTTACGTCCCTATTTTTCTGGATCTTTAATCACTTTTTGGGCATTTTTTAACATTTCCGTAAAAACGAGGATTAGAAATGCCCATAGTAATAAGCTGTTTGCGAGAAACGCCATATTTAGATATTAAATGTTCATATCTATAATAAAACTTCTAAAAATATTCAACAACTTATGACATCGGTAACCCTAATTCTTTACCAAACCCATCGGGAAGTTTTGAACTTGATTTTTCTTCCGTATTGCAACAGTGTTTTACCGGCAAACTAGGCTCTTTGAGCTAACCAGCAGTTTAACCGCGAGCACTTAGTGACCCATCTTTCTAAATTACGTTTTGTCTTATTCTTCCTCTCTGAAGATTGTGGTCTTGGAGTTAGTAGTCTACCTGTATTGGGTTAAATGTGTATGTTTATTATACTATAGGGAAACAAAATAGAGAAAGGGGAGGTTAGGATACCCATTAACCGGTTAACCCTACCGCTGGCTCTTGCTAGTGCCGGTACCAAGTCCGCCTATCCCGAGTTCCTATCGTTGTCTTTGTTTGTCTTTTGTCATTTGAGTATTTCCTAGTAGATTGTGGCATGTGATTTTAATTTTCGGCCATTGTTAGTGTTTCCTGTCATCTTTCCTGTATTAAACACATTTTTGTAAAATAGGCTAGTTTTGTTTTTACGATATATTTCTAAGGCTTAAATTCATCTGTTGTTTGGTTTAATACTAGCACAAAAACGGATAAATGAGCAGCAACAATATTTGTCATAAATGTAAGCTTCTATAAGAAAATTCAATCAATGATTGCACGTTTTCTATGAATCTGTATGTATTGTTCAAATAAAGAAGGAAAAAATCAACAATTTCCAGGCGTGGCAATGGAAAACACGGTGGTAAAAAACGTCTACGATTTCCTGACATGTTGTCATTTTCGTTCCATAATTTCATATCTAAGCTTAAGACATCAAAACTAATTATATATAGACAAATAAAACTGGAAGAAGGTAAATTTTTATGTCATTGTTTATGAATTCACAATCCTTCCTAAATCAGAAGCCCTTATTGAGAGTAAAGTCAGTTTCGTTGATCTTGATTTTGTGAATTTTGTACCCTTTATGAGAGAAGATTTACTTACTAGTTTACTTTTATTTGTCGAAGTTAAAAGAGTTTTGAATGAAAATGAACATTTCAAATTAAAGCGAAGGTATAAACGGGAGTAAAGAATGCAAACATTCCCACATGAAGTACACCAGAAGCAACAAAAGTTCAACTAAATGGAAATGACAAATGGGAAATCATTCATAAAAGATGCCTGACCAAAATGTCCAATGAAGATGGCAGTGTTATAACATATATACTTAAAAAAAAGAATTACCTTTTATTTCATCTAGTATTTAGGAAATGAAGCTTTAAGAAGATCTATCTTGTCAATAAACAACACTGCAAAAGTGCTATCAAAAAGTAATAAAGTGACAAAAAATCTATTTGTTACACCACAAAAACCATTATGATATGATCAATAGTATGTCAGCTTTCCTATTATACAGTTACTATTGCCATACATGTTATATACATGTAGGTTACAACACCAAAGAAGAAAATGCTTGTAACATACGTTCATGACCCAACACATGAAGACTATGAATTCCCCAAGACGATTGTGAATTCAATTGAATGTCGATGGCTCAAACTGCAATAACTCGAACACCGTGGATGTCTCGAACCCTTTTTCTGGATCCTTTGTTCGAATTTAACACAGTTCGACCTTGATAGCTCGAACACTCCTATATCTCCAACTGATTTCATCAGTACTTTGGGTGTTCAAGCCATCTAAGTTCGACTGTAGTATTTTCGAGGTAAAGTTTGTTTTCATTCATATCAACAAGTATGCAGATTTTTTAAACTGGTGTCTTGCTAACACAATACAATAAGAAATTAGGTTTTGGTCAGCTGCACTTTTCTTTTCGGAGATTGACACTAAAATTAGCTGCAATGTAACAAAAATCTGTCGATCTATGGAATGTTTTGAGAAAATTGTTTTCATTTTTTTTTGTCGCGCCTGCAATTTATGTCACTAAGGCAAGACAAGACATGGCAACCATAGATTCCGTATTCTTCCATAAATGGTGGTTTAGTGGTAGATGACCAATGTAAGATTGATGCACGCGACCTCATCTCACATCGGTAAATGACGAACCAAGATTCAAGATTCAAGATTCAAGATTTTATTTACTCAAGACAGAATACACTGTAACGTGAGAATTGAAAGTAAACAATGCATGTAATAGATCTAATAAACAATATAGAAAATTCTTAAGGACAAAATTAATAATAATACAATGTGAATGAAACAATGATAAAAATTGTATATCATCCTAATATAATAATATATAATTAACACATCAAAATATTATAAGGGCAGAGACATGTAATCATTTTTCTCTGATAAGGGCAATGGTTCTAATAAACATTATAATAAATGTACAATTTTTGTTTAGAAATATTGATACGTTATCCAATACCCTTTTGTTGCAAAATGATAACATACCTTTCAATTTTGTCTTGGATGGATTTTCGTAATAGTAACGGGGAATAAATTTGTTCCTTTCTATTTTGATTGCCTCGTGTTGGCATATAAATAAATAGTGAAATTCATCTCCAATCCCTTTAAAACATAAATTGCATGTACAATTTTCACGAACTGTATTTTGCCGGCGTCCAGTTTCGACTGGAAATTTTATATTTGAACAGCGAAGTTTAGTTATCATAATACGGCGTTTACTCATTGGGGCATATGTAGTGTTTCACAAACACATCTTGTTTCACTTTACTGAATAAGTACAATTTGTTTACATTAATATAGCCAAGTTATACTTAAATGTATTAAATTCCTGTTCCGAAGAATCCGTTTACAAATCATTTCAATATTTGAGCACGTAGAGTATTAGGAGATAATAATTACATTCGTTCTGCTTCGTATGGAAATCATCGTATTTGATTGGCTACAAGTACTTCCGATCATTTCCGTCACTGTGACAACGACAAAAGAAAACAAAGACGGTGGAGTACTCTAGACAAAGAAATGGTGCACCGGCCACGATTTTCATTAAGTAATATTGCGTGAACATTTGAATTTATGTATGGAATGTACTTATAAGTATTGAATGCAATATTAAGTAGTTTTATTGGAGTAAAGTGGACCGTAGCACATTTTGAATGAAGCGCGCTAGCGCTTCATGTAAAATGTGCTACGGTCCACACTAGCGCCACATTCAGAATGTGCTACGGTCCACGCTATTACGCTCCAATAAAACTGCAAAATATTGCATTCAATTCTTAATTAAAGGCACTGTTTTAATATAGTTCAGTGTGAATAGCAATAGTATGAATTGAAAATACTGAAATTCAAAGTTTAAATATTCAGGGAACTGTCGGTTTGTTGAATGTGCACTTTTGTGTGATATCTAATATAATTAAAATGAAGTTTTATGTATAAACTGCAGTAAAAGCATCTTCTTTGTTTTAAATTTGTTTTAAATGCTTTCATATGGGCGTAGACATTTGGAATTGCAGATTGATATTCATTGAATTCTAAAATATTGTCTGCAAAAATGAATTAAAATTGTGAAGAAGTATTTCTATCACTCTTTAGTTTAGTATAGGTATAACGTTTGATGCTGATAGCGGCTTGACTGAAGCAACAAACATACAACAGCAACCCGTATTCTTAAATGTCTAGATTAAAATTTTTCACAAATGTTATCTCTATATAATATGTGGAAATGTGTGCAGATCTTTGCTTTCAAACATCCCTTGTAAGTTAAAACGGATGGCAGGGTTTGAAATACATAGACTAAATATTTTACGAAAGGATATGTAGTAAATGAACATGAGACCATAACACATATGATGACTCCAACTGCAACAATTTTAATGAGCTGTATGGCCATTTCGGAAATTTATTGTAAAGTTTGCAAAAGCTTTTCTGTCTGTTTCATGCATTTCAGGAACGGTAAATATAAAGCCAATAATCGAATTAAATGGTGATGTGAAAGTGGGATTTAGAGTAGAATTGAACTGTACATATGTAGAGGAGGTCAACTGCACTTACACTGTGCAATGGTATGTGAATCAAACGTTGGTGACCAGTAGTTCACGATACACCACCCGAAACAGTTTGCTAATATTTAACGTAGAGAGGTCTGACAAGTACCATCGTTATACATGTGATGTCGGAGATGGAAATCAGTCTTTGAAAAGTGAAGTGTTAGTGCTTGAACCAAAGTGTAAGTGATTTATAAAATAGTATGATGGTGATATGAGTCCCATTTAAAATGAAGAATTTTGTATTTTTTTTACAAAACAATTATTGATAACGGACATCTATTCAACAATTTTGCTAGGTCAGTGGATTGTTTTGAAAAAATAAATATTTATTTTGAGGGAATCTAAACTCTTTCATATATTTACAATAATTAATTGACAATGTTGGCTAAAAAGTGTTTTTAATATGGATTTGAGGGAAAAAAACAACGTTAAAAATGAAAAAAATTGAAGATGAAGTGTTATTCAGTAAGAAAAACAGCATTTCAAAATTTATGTTAAAACAGTACAAACATTAACAGCATTTTCTACTCACACATTCTACACTGATAAAACGCAAATTCAAACCATAATACCAAATACATAACCTTTTATTTTTATTTGACAAAATATAGTTTTATACTGAATACACCAAATGTTATTTTACGGCCATTATCCTGTGGCAAGCCGCTGGATAATTTATTTGTATTGATTAATATTAAAAATTTTCATATTAAAACATTTTTTTTACGAATTTTTCATTTGGTCAAAATTTTTATACCCTTCAGCTTTAGCGGGTGGTATATAGTGATCATGATGTTCGTTCGCCCGTCTGTCCGTTCGTTATTTCGTCTGCCATAGCGTACATACTTTGTGGCAACCATCCTCCGAGACCACTTGGTGAAATTCAATGAAACTTTCACAGAATCTTTAGTGAATATTGCCTTTGTGGACCAGCTATTCAAAAATTTGATTTGACTTGATTTTTGTTGTTGAATTTTACACATGGAATCAAATGAGGGAGCGGGTTATATATAAGTGACCTATGCTCACAGATTTTCTAGTTTGAATTTAGAAGTGAGTTTTTGATATTAGGAATTCGTATTTTTATGCCGAGATAAAATTTTTAGTCATACAAAATCTTTTTTGTTATAACGAAATACGTTTGTTGAAGATTTTGCATTTGACTATATGAAATAACTGAAAACCGATCTTACTGTAACTTTAGTTTCTGGTGAAACCTTTGTGAAAAACTTATGTCTCTTCAGTTCAGATAAAATCAAAACATTGGAAAACTCAAAGCTGATAGAGAACAAATAATCAGTAGGATCTAAAAGGGAAGTCAAAATCAGCTAAGGACAGAACTTTGCACAAAGGAGATACCTTGAGCTTTAAACAAAATTTCAAAATCTTAAGTAGAGTTGAATGCCATTATCAATTAACAAACTTGGCACAGGTGAATGACATGGTGTCAGGTAATCTAGGGCTACGCCGAACGCAGCATTATACGACCGCAGCATATCAATCACTGAAATTTGAACAAATGTAATTTAAAAATGAATGTGGACACAGTAAAGAGCTTGACACTGTAAGTACTTGGACACAACCTGGGGAAAAAAGCCCTTTTGATCCTCTATATCTCGCCATCGGTAAGAGCTACGCAAAATGTGTTGACTCGCAACTGAACGCTTACATCAAGAGGAATGCAAAGAAAGATGTCCATTTGAAATCCAATGAAAATAAACATTTTAGGTAATTTTAGCCGTTTTGCCGCTTATAGTTCGAAAAATGCGAGACGCAAATGCTTCTGAAACCTTACTGTTAGAGGAAACAAACCCCATTAAAATCCATTAAAACCCGAAAATGTAACATTTTTTGAAAAATTGCAATTTTATCCCCTTACCCATGCCCGTCCTTCTGTTCGCACGGCCTTTTGAGTTTTGCGTTTAAGCACATTTTTCAAAACCTGTAAGAGGTAGAAAGAACAATGATAATTGAATAGTAGGTAGATCTTTAATAGTACTACAAAGTGGACTAGATAGTTTGACTCTTTGACCTACATTTCATTCTTGAGTGACTCTGGTCAAGTTTTGCGTTTAAATCCATTTCTCAACAACTACAGAATATTAGACAATCATGTTTCATCAAAATGATTGCCTTGATGAATGCTACCCAAATCATTTACAAATCATTACAAATTATTATTCCCAGTAGACAGTACTTCGGTACTAGCCCGAAAACCAATTTTAAAATTTTGTTCAAAACTAAGGAGTATCTCCTTCTTGTATAGCTCTGTCCTTAGCTGAATTTGGCTTCACTATTTAGATCATATTGGTAATTTGTTCTGTATCAGCTTTTACACATATTTCGGTATTTGGATTTCCAAATGCTTTGATCTGATCTGCACTGAAAAGACATAAGTAGTCGAAATGCGCATATGCAGAAAGTAAATTCACTTCGGTCTTTTGACATTTATTTACAATTAAGTGGCTTTGACCTACAATTTACGCTGCAGTTACGTTGATTAAGTTTTGCGTTAAAGTCTAATTCTCAACTATGTATTGTTGCATCATGTTATCTTTTAACTAAAGAAGACGTTTTCACAAACAATTGATAGTCCAAGACCTACTTTTTACGCTTGAATGACTTTGGTTAATTTTTGCATGAAATTCTATTCCTCAATAACTACACATTTTAAAACAGTGCTATTTCCTCAAATAAATCACCCTAATAAGTACTACCAAAGTTATTGATAATAAAGTGGCATTGACCTATATTTTATGCCTGAGTGGCTTTTGTCAAATTTTGTTTTTTAAATCCATTTCTTAACAACTACACAACATATCACTATGATGATGTAACAAATTAAATCTGAATGAAAACATCTGAATGAAAACTAGCCAATTATTGGAAAATTTGGTGATTTTTTCCTACCTTTAACGTTTGAATGACATTAAATGTTTGGGTTTAGATCCATTTCATAACAAATACATATACGATTGCAATGATGTTAATCAAATTATCACCGTGTTTAGTACTACATAATTCGTATTTGTTCATTTTTTGTCTTTTTAAGGTTGTCTTAATTTGTGTTTAATATAAATTGCCTCTTTTTCGAATCTTTAATTTTAGTTTTTCCATTTCCCACTTTTTGCTTTGGTATTCGTTTACCGATCTATTCATAGATAATTTATAGCCTGGCCTATATTTTATGCTTTAGCAGCTTTAGTTGGGATATTTTTGTTAAGTTCCATTACTCGATAAATATTTTTAAAAACTGTCTGTTATGTTTATAATTGATCTGTGAAAGTACTTCCTGATGCCACCACAATTCAGTGACAAGAGACTATTTTTATGAATGACTGACTTTGCTTATCTATTGCAATAAATTTATTATCAGGGCATCCGTGTCTTAAAGACACATTCTATGGTTTTCTTTTGATTCCTGATGATGTACGCTTTCAGTTGGGAGCCAATTGTTTTTACGTAGCTCTTATAGTTTCCGAGCTTAAAGATATAAAAACAATTATTTTTCCTCAGTTTGTGTCCAGCTAATAACCGTGTCCAACTCCTTATTGTGTCTACTGCGATGGAAGGGATGGTTTGGCGCCCCATAAAACGGGTTAACCCATCAGTTCTTTTGAAATCCTGTACCAAATCAGGACCATTGCGGTTGACAATTTCCCGGTGGTATTGCACATGTTTTGTCTTTTAGTACTTTGGATTTCGGCTTGACAATTCGGTTCGGTAATTTGTTATTACTCGCCATTTATGTAATGATTTTGTTTTTTTATCTATTTTTGACTTATGATATTATTTTACGTCTCAAAGCAATCTGGTCCTTTGTGTGCTTGGTCCATACAATATTTTTTTTGTCTTCGGTATAATTGTTAAATATACAAACATAAATTTTATGAAAACATTTTTCTGCAAAACAAAATATATTGTGGGTACAGTTTTAGATTATTCAAAGGCGGTCGTATTATAAGTGTTTGTCTTCATAAATAAAGCACAGATATTGTATTGTTTCCTAATAATGTCGTACAAATATTTTTATTGTCAACTTCCTTATGAAACATCAGACATATTGTAACTAGAAAAATGTTAGTAGGTTTAAAACTATTTTATTTGTTGATCAATTAATATATTAAAGAGTTAACACTAGTTCAAAGTCTTAACGAAATCAACATATTCTTCTTTGAAATCTTGCTGCAACCAAACTTCTACAGGGGCTCTTTGTAATTTTTCTTCAAAGTGTTTCCTTCTTTCCAATTATTTGACATTTTTAGTGATATCGATATATAAGAAGAAATAAAATCAGCAATATTGACTCCATATTTTCAACTATATTTAAGGGGTGAAGTACCGTCCGCACTCGTTGAAAATATTTGAACCTGTAGTTCTCATACAACATAGTGTTGTGAAAGTAGACATTAAATTGGTTGTATCTTATTCATTGTGAATTACTTAGTAGACAAAAAGCTCATTGAACTGTCAAAATTGCATTTTTTACTGTTGACTTGCAATTTAACTAATTTAAAAAAAAAGAAAGTAAACAAAACAACCATTTATTATAAGTAGAATATTTAAAAAATAGAAAACGTTGTTGTGGTTTGGACAGAAGTCTTTTTAAAGTTCTGGAATTTCCAAAGGAAAATTTGTTTACAGTTTTTCACTGTTTAGGTAATCTAATGATGGATCAATCACAAACAAAAATGATATCATGATTCCCATAATGAAACTATTTTTTTACACACACACACAACTAACCTCACCTCAACTCACCTATTAAGATAGAATTTTTGCACCTAAAGAAAACTATTGTTTTTATCGAGGTACGAGTTGCCTTTCAATATTTTTTGGTAAGATGTTTCCAGTATTATCGGCAAAACAAAACTTGAAATATGGAACGTAAACTGATTGAAACATAGGTCTATCACTCCGCTGATTTCGGCGTTTTTAGATAATTATTGTCCTTCAGTTATAGTTCTTTTTATTTTTGATATTGAAGAGACATGAATTGCCTAAATTGTCATTTCTTTATTGTCATTGAAATTGAAATTGTCATTTCTTCATTCATTTTACCTTTATAGTTTCGGAATCGTAAGGGGACGACCATTTGATTCTGAGGGGGGGGGGCAGATTTTGTAAATAAATATTCTGTCCATTAAAAAGTTGGAAATAAATAATCTGGCCTCCACATCCAAGAAAAAAAATAATCTGACCTTAGATTTATTGGTACGATACGATTATGTTATTGAAAATAAATATTCTGGCCCGCAAAATTTTGAAAATAAATAATCTGGCTCGACTGAATTTGCCAGCCCCCCTCAGAATCAAATGGTCGTCCCCTAAGGTGGTCAAGCTCTACAAACCCTGATAACATCAGTTTAATATTATGTATCCATTTTCCAAGAGAGCTTCCGTCGATATTAAAACAACTGTTGAAACATTCTGGATTGCCGTAATATGGATAGGACAATATAGCAGCCTTGATTTATTTTGAACTTAAAAGACTATGGTCAGCAAAACAAAAACCTTAATAAATCTAAACAAAAATGTCAAAACAACAAAACATAGTTAAATTGTACCGACACAATCCGTGCAACAATACTGCAGTAATGAAAAACTTTTTATAGATATCCGTTCATGTTTTTTTTAAAAAGAACACAGTTTGGCCTCAATAAACAGTCTATTAAGTGCCACAGCGAATGATGCCATGTGGTACATTGATGTTATGAAGTATTTGTTATCTGCAGTACAAATAACTGAAAATCTGAAACTTACACTTTCTGTACAGAATTGTACCAAAACGTAACAGACCAGTCAACTTTTCTCAAAGTCACTTAAGTAGTCTCGATGAAAATCTGTTTTACTCTGAAATTTACTAAATGATTCTTGACCTGTCACGACTAGTTTCAACTTTTACTGAAAAAGTCTTGACCTGTTCGACCAGTCTGATTTAGTATTTAAAGAGTCTTCACCTGTCTCGACCAGTCTGATTTAGTATTGAAAGAGTCTTCACCTGTCTCGACCAGTCTGATTTAGTATTGAAAGAGTCTTCACCTGTCTCGACCAGTCTGATTTAGTATCGAAAGAATCTCTTCTTGTCTCGATCTTGTGCTGTATGAGTCCTGATTAATTAAACCGTTTCTCAACTTTGAATCAACAATTGATTTTGAAATTTAAAAACTCCTCTTAAAAGCCCTTTTTATGTATTGACTGCAAAATATTAATGATTTTTATTCTGAAGGTAGTTCGGGTGACTTAAAACAAAACAAAAAAGAATTCACAATATCAGTAGCAAAAATTAAGTCAAAATAAATAATATAATTAAAGCACCACTTTGATACTTTACACTTATTAGTGCAAACACACACACGCACACAATAATAAGAATAAAGGGCCACGACGAGCGCATCATGATAAGACTGCAGCATGTCGACCACTGGAAATTAAACAAGTGTATTCTAAAATGAATGTGGACACAGTAAAGAGCTTGAAAAAGTAATCATGTGGACATATTAGGTGCATTACACAGTAATTAGCTAGATAAATACTAGGGGCATTACACAGTAATTAGCTGGATAAATACTAGGAAAAATAAAAAATAGCCCTTTTAATCCCATATAGATCGCAAACGGTAAAAGTTACCCAAAAGATGTTGACTACCCTATCAACTAAGGGCTTACATCGAAAGAAATCCTAAGAAAAAAATCCCATTGAATAAGATAAAAAATAAACATTTAAGGTTATTTGCACAACAACAATTTGGCGCTATTTGACCCCTTATAGCTCGGAAGCAGTACGAGATACGTCAAATATATCCATATACTCCTTAAATCTTGTGTTAAGAGGAACCCAAATAAAAAAAATCCTATCGAAATTAAATGAAAAATTAAATGAGATTTCACAAATAAAGAAAAATGCAGTTTTGGCCCCTTTGACCACTTAAAGTTCGGAAATGGTAGCAGCCATGCCAAATCCGTTGTTATATCCCTGACAGCTTACAATAAAAGGAATTAAGATTAAAAAATCCCTTCGAAATCCACTGAAAGATAAAAAAAATAGGTGTTTCCTTTCCGAGCTTTGGGGGCCAAACGGAACCAAAATTGCAAATGTGCAGATTACCTTAGATTTTTATTTTTCATCAAATTTCGATGCGATTACTCTTGTTATAAGCTTTCAGTATGATTTCAACAGATTTGTCGTTGCTCTTATTTTTTTCGATCTATAAGGGGTCACAGGGGTCAAAATTACAATTTTTCAAAATATGTAAAAAAAAAAATTTTCATCATATTTCAATGGAATTTTTAATTCCTCTTGTTGTGAGCTTACAGTAGTTTGTCAACATATCTGAAGTTTCTCATAACGTTTCCTGGCTATAAGGGGTCAAAAGGGCCAAGGTTACAATTTTTAGAGTATGTTAAATCTTTATTTTCTATTGAATTTCGATTGTTTTTTTTCTCAGGATTTAAAGAGGGTTTGGTGCGCCATAATACCCGTTTAACCCATCATTTCTTTTGAAATGCCTGTACCATGTCATTATCATTGCAGACGACAGTTTTTCCGGTGGTTGTCCACCTGCTTTATCTTTTTGCCTCTTGGACTTTGGCTCTTGACGATTCTGCTCGGTACATTTCTTATTGCCCAAATTTACATAAAACTGGGATGAACATTACTTTTTACTGTCTACAATGTTTCAATAACAGTTGTTGTTGAGTTTCTACCGGACAATAGCGCAATGGAAAGGAAGGTTTGGCGCTCCATAAAACCGGTTTAACCCAACATTTCTATTGAAAGTCATGACCATTGCAGCTGACAATATTTCCGGTGGCTTCGCACCTGCGTTGTCTATTTGTCTCTTGGACTCTGATCCTTGACAATCCTGTTAGGCAATTTTGTTACTACCCCCATTCAAAACATATTAGTTCTTGTCATTTTCAAAATCCCATTCCTTTCACATAACATTGTTAGCTTTATCTCCGACTGATTTGCATCCCTTACAACACATGTTGTTCCTGTTTGTCACTGTAGACAAAACTTCCAGCAATATAGTTTTGTTTGTCAGAAAGACCATATAGACTCTATTGTAAAAGGGTGAGAATGGATAGTTTATCCGGCAACCACTAAATATCGAGGGGTCAGATTACTTAACATATCATATTTCTGTGGTATCAAAGTAAACAATGGCAACAGTCACCTCCCTAGCATTAATGGACTGCATAAGAATCCATAAAAACAAGAGTCTCATTGCAAGGTCTGTGAGGTGCAACAATTACCCTCATTCAGGGCTTCTTACTACCCATCCTCTCCCATGAAAAGTACATTTCTCAGCTAATTTGTTACTGGCGGGCAGGTATTGATATGTTTCTTCAAAATAGCAAAAACACCCTCTCAACAACGATTAAGTCAGAAATATTATCAGCCTTTGTTACTTTATCCCTTTAAAAATTCGATGGTCTTCATGACTTTCATGGATTAAACACTAATTGTTTTGATTTACCCTAGATTTACTCAAATTACAGTGTGCCGTACGTTGTATACGTAGCAGCTCATGCAAACCCTTCCAGAGAACACGATGTTAAGTTGGATTTTTTGTATTTCTTTTTGATGTCTCCTGTATTAGTTCTTCCCATTCTTCCAATTTCAAGTTTTCACGTTTTCTAATGTCTCTTTAATAAACATTGGTAATTGTCATCTGTTTTTGTAGTATTATTTTGTCGTTGTATTATTGATATTTTTATCTGTATCATCTGGATCCCTGTCTTAAGTGCATGGCTATTCATTAAAAATAAACCATGTAATGTAGCTTCTGTGTTTTAAGACAGGATTTTAAATATTTAAGACAAATTGTGCCCCTTTTCAGTATAAATATTATTCAGGTTAGTCAATATTTTGTTCACACAAAGGAGAATTCTGTCAACTTCACATTTCAATAGATAGTGAAATGCAAACACAAAGAGAATGAAATTTTCATAATTTTTTCTAACTTAAGATCCTGCAGCTGCTCTGATGTCAACTACATATATATGTAACAAGTCTGGGACAGCCATTATTACCTGTGAGGCGGACGGGAATCCTCCTAACTTTTCGTTTGGAGACTGGGAACATTTCGTGGATGGAACAAAAATAAGAACACTTCGTGGTAGTGATTCTGGAAATAAATCTTCTCTAACAATAACTAGATGTAGTTACCAAGATGCTGGACTTTATTATTGTACTGTCGGAAATGGTATTGCATTCCCAAATTATACATCAATCAGCCGTATACACACCAATTTCAAAGTAAATGGTAAGTAGTTATTAAACATATTTGGGTTTCCAGAAATTATGTGATAGGCAATAAGTCATTAGCTTGAGCAACCGGTGAAATTAAGGAAAAGCTAATATAATTCAATATGCGTACCTGTTCAAAATTTATTTGTACATACTTCACAAACATGCAAACATCCTGAATTCGTGCTAGTTGATAATTTTCCGATGTTGATGATGACAGACAGGAAAATTTTTTATAGATTTACCCTTTCCCGTGAAAATAATCCTTAAAAAGTTATGGGGATGAATTGTGTATTCATTGTTACTATGGTAACAAAAATCACGATTTTGTTAATTTTCTTAAAAAAAAATTGACATTTTTGTACCGATTTAGTTTAATTACAAAAGACTAAAGATACACGGTGAATTTAGGTTCTGCAAAACGCCATTTCAATAACTTGTGCCTTTTCAGTGCATATCAAATAAAACATTTAGAAATCCATAAACCGAAATACCCCGGTTTATATAAAAGCTGATACAGAACAAATTACCAATATGGCCTAAATAGAAAAGCCAAAATCAGCTAACGACAGAGCTTTGCAACAGGGAGATACTCCTTAGTTTTTAACAAAAGTTTCGTAAATTTAGATTTTGCAAGTTTCTAAATGAAATAGGCTACAGGCTACTGGGGGATGAATACCCCCGGGCACTAACAGTTCACCAGCAGTGATATCGGCCCAGCGATATAGCATTGGCCTCTACAGACCGTTTTACAAAGATACTTTATTACCTCTGGCATCTACTTTCACAATGTAGGTAGTTATGTAACATATATTTTTTCTGATGTTAAAGTTTATATTAACTATATACTATCATCTTATGACACAAAGTTTGATTTATCGTATATATGAACATAATATGAACTTTGAAGAAATGCATCACAATTCAGGATGAATCTTTGACTTTTAACTTTAACCCTATTCACAATATTTTTTGACATTAACTTTTTGCTGAAGTCGTTTTATATTTAGAATAATTGATATAGCATTTCAATGTAATGTGCTGCCATGCAAAATACAAAAATACTAAAGTTGCCAAATTAACAGTAAATTTTAAGCTGTACAAAAACTGACATTTGAAATAACTGGTTACCTGTGACGTTGAAATTGACTTCAACGTAATTCTGACTTTTTTAAATTTAGCAAGATCTTGTGGACTATTTTTGTCTGACAATTTTCATTATTATTCTATCTTTGGCAGGGGTTGATCTTGTCAACACTTTATTGTGACCTTTGACTATAAATCTTAATCTCAGTGTCACATAATTGTAATTTAGCTTTTTTTTGTAAATCATAAAACAAACATGTATTGGCGTCATGGCAATTACATTTGGAACCAGAACTCCCATAACTTTTTTCCATATTCAAGATAGGATTGCTTAGTACTTTCCTTGTGGATATCATTCTATCTCCATCCACTTGCATTTATACTTGATATACTTTTAAATCTGGAAAAAATTTGACTTCTTGAAAATAAATGCCCGAGAAATGTCAAGCAAACACCAATCTAATGATATCAATTTCATTTTTTCATCACCATGGAAAGTTGAGGTTGTATAATAAGTATCAGGTTAATCTGAGACAAGTGCTTATGGAGAACGGCTTTTAATTCTACTTAAGTGAAATAATCAATGAAGGGATATAGAGTAAATGCACCTGAGACAAAGTCTCTACAAATTCATGGTAAAAGCAAACAGTGGAACAACGCTTTTATTGTTGTTCTTCATTTTAAGTCCCAATGAGGCCTTCAAAAATGAGCTTTGATGATACCTCATAGTAAGTTTCAGACGGCCCCTAGCACCGATTTGAGCGAAATCCATTGCTAGATGTCGAGCAATACTACATCCATGTTATTTCATGTCATGGATCCGGGATCGTCGAGAAACATAAAATTAACTAACAAGTGTTCTGACAAATATTGTCAGTCGTTGCCAAATGACCAACAGAATTATAAAGTCAAGATAACATAAGTAAACACCTACAATGGCAATCACAACATATATACAAGCACATGGCACCCATCGAGTCAATAGTGAAATAATGAGATGTAGGAACAATGCAGGTGGTCAGAATAACATTTTGAAACGCTTTTATTGTTGTTCTTCATTTCAAATCACCATGAGGCTTCTAAATATGAGCTTTGCTCATACCTTAGAGTAAGTTCAACACGGCTCCGAGCACAGATTTGAGTAGAATTCATTGCTGGATGAAGAAGATTAAGATAGACGTATGCTCTCCATACATTTCAGTTATGCTGTTCTTGTTCTTGAGAGAATTTCTCATATTGATACACTTTGCAATTTTACATTTTTTGTGGAGTAAATGCACATGAGACAAATTCGCTACAAAAACACAGTAAAAACCAGAAGCAACGGTGTTATTGTTGTTCATTGTAGCTATTTATTCAACATCAACGCAATCATTATTGTATGATTTTTTTGACTGATCGATCCTGGTTTTCAATACTAAAGGCCATTCCAAAAATCATTTGGGCTGCCCTTTCGTTTCGGCATTTAAATACAAATAAACAGTTCCGGTTATCAACCCAACACAAGTGTTGTTCATCCTGTTCATAAAACTGTTCATATTTAGATTACAGTGTCATTGTTTACTGTGGTTTACTGTGACAATGCACCAATTTTGTATTAATTTAAATATATTCAGGGTTTAAGTTGTTTATTATTAGCCAATCGTACGAGTGATAACCGGGAGCGAAGAGTGTTTGTACCTCCATTTGATGGGAATGTTCAAATGTAGGAAAAGATAACATGCTTTGAAAAGGGCTATTGCAACGATCGGGCAAAGATATGTATTTTTGCACCCCAAGCTGAAGATTTACACCTTCCCATTTTTTGTTAATTGATAGACGTCAGACCAAATAAGACTGTTAATATATAATAATTGATTGACAACACTGTCCTAAGAAGAATTACATTTTATCAGTAGCTAAAAAATAGAACTATTAAACCAAAGTTTTTGATAATATATTATTTTCTCAGGGCAGTGCTGCCAGTCAGTTATTGTTCATTCATGTAAACGGCCTTTCTTGGTATGCTTGCCGTCAATCAATTACCAAAAATGTTTCTTTTCTCTGCTGTCAGTCTATGAGAACGTCGCATTGGAGTGAAAAATTACACCTTTATGAAATGAAGCTTTTGTCACTCGCCTGACCGTTGCAACCTAAACGTGACCAGTGAGCATCCTTAAAAGAATAACAAATTGCCTATAACGAATGACTGACTACCGATTTTCTGGTCATTTTGCCAGATTGCATCGATATTGTACCTTACGTAAAAAGATGTGTTATGTTGCTATTAAATAGAATTTGACAAATATTGAGTATTGATTTCTATTGTTGATGTTTAATTTCTATCATAGATATACCCACAATCAGTGGACAGACTGTGGTCAATTTCACGAACGGATTCGACATTGTGGTATCCTATTATTCACAACCACAATCCACTGAACAACGTTTGTACCGTAACAAAATTGAACTTGTCGCAGCTAAATCAGTTTTTAATGACGTATTCATGCCTCTACTGTATCACCGAGTCATCGCACGTGTAAGAGGTCATGTGATGATTCTGTCCGTGGGGAACAGTGGAGTATATCGGTATACAATAAAGAATAGCTATGGAACAACTGAAGGAACTGTTGATGTTTGGAGTAAGGCAGCAAAGGAGACTACTCAAGGTAAGAACACAACGAAAATTCTGGGTTGTTAACCATCGAAAATTAAGTCCTCGCGAAAATAATCACTTATAAGTTTTCCAAAGAAAATCAATCTGAATCACCAATCGATCTTAAGAAGAAACGTTCAAGTTTGAATATCTACAAAATATCAAAAGGCACGCCAATTAAGTTTTCGAGAATTTTTGTGTAATTCTTTTTCCTTGTATATCTAATTTTATGCTGAGTTCACAAGTAATTCGAATTGAATTCGCATTAGTCGATTCGAATTGGAATGCGAATTGAAATGTTATAATTGTGTGGTGAGAATGCACAGTCAATCATGTCAATTATGGGAAATGCAATACATTTGGCAAAATTTAAAATTTCAAAGTTTTGTGTGTCACCCAAATTGTAATGTTCGAATTCTCCAGAGGAAAGGTGGTTTTTAAAGGGGAAGTTCAGTCAAAAATCAAAATTTGATATTCTGTTATTTACATTTCAAACATCGATGATACATCGACAAAAAATTATATCTTTATCTATAAAGTAAAAAACGAACTTAGAAATGTCAAGAAATTACTACTGGGGGTCCGCCATGTATACATAGGTGGGGATACAATCGATATCACAACATCTAATTACCGATGTACATGTATACTGCGGAAAAGTGACACAAAAAAATAACATTGTGTTACCATGCGGAATTTATAAATACACTTTCGAATTACAGTTTCGTTGTACTGGTCAGGTTTTCTGATTTTTCAAAAATCACCTACCTGTATGATAATTTAAAATCAACGAAATATTTTGCTTATTTTTTAGCATCTGAATAGGTGATCGTTTTATTATTTTCGTTCTCATATTAATAAGGACATGAAAATACTGAAAATAATCTCATGATATCTGCTTTTAGTTTTTTTCTTTATTTTCATCATTTTTATGAAATTAGTCTAGGATTCAAAGGAATTCTTCCCTAAAAAAAAAGAATAACTAAATCGTGCAAGCAGAATAATATTTATAAAATTGTATTTCTAAACCATCTCCGTTACCGTAATTTCCGAGAGATGTGAATATGTATATATATTTTTTAATTTGTGTGACTACCTGCATGAGGTGATTGTATATTGTCACAGTCGTAAAACATTCCGTCTGTGTATATTTCACTGTCGCCTCAATATACGCACGTGTCCGGCACTCTCCCCGGGGCAGAGCTGTCGGCTTACACAAATTACAAAATTACGCCTTACTATACATGTATTTTATCAGTTTGGGGTGATCAAATAGGTATGAAAATAAAATATAAAGAATTCCCCACTTGAAGTTTTTATCCGGGTACAATTTCAAAATTCAAATTCAAGATTTCATCTCAGTAA